>CAUYQV010117380.1:0-12169 GCA_963574575.1 Galagoides demidoff
GAGAGTCAATTTTTGTTAATGGTGAAAGGTGGGGGTCCAGTTTCAGTCTTCTACAAGTCTCCAGCCAATTCTCCCTGCACCATTTGTTAAATAGGGAATCTTTTCCCCAATCTATATTTTTGATAGGCTTATCAAAGATCAAAGATGATAAGTATCTGATTCATCTCTTTGTTCTCAATTCTGTTCCATACATCTACCTCTCTATTTTTGTGCCAATACCATGCTGTTTTGATCACTATAGATTTATAGTATAGTTTGAAGTCTAGTAGCATGATTCCTCCTGATTTGTTTTTATTTCTGAATAATGTCTTAGCTATTTGGTGTTTTTTCTGGTTCCATATAAAATGAAGTACCATTTCCCCCAGATCTTTAAAGTATGATGGTGTTACTTTGATAGGGATTACATTAAATTTGTAAATTGCTTTCAGTCATATGGACATTTTAACAATGTCGATTCTTCCTAGCCATAAGCATGGTATGTTTTTCCATTTGTTAACAGTTTTACCTATTTCTTTTCTCAGAGTTTCATAATTCTCTTTATAGAGATCTTTCATGTCCTTTGTTAGGTAAATTCCCAAATATTTCATCATTTTTGGTGCAACTATAAAGGGAATAGAGTCTTTGACTGTTTTTGCAGGTCATGCTTCTGACAAAGGTTTGATAACCAGAATCCACAGAGAACTCAAATTTATTAATAAGAAAAGAACAAGTAATCCCATTTCATTGTGGGCAAAGGACTTGAAAAGAAGCTTATCTGAAGATGTTAGGCACAGGGCCTATAGACACATGAAAAAATGCTCATCATCTTTAATCATCCAAGAAATGCTAGTCAAAACCATTTTGAGATATCATCTAACTCCCGTAAGAGTGGCTCATATAACAAAACCCCAAAACTATAGATGTTGGTGCTGATATGGAGAAAAGGGAACACTTTCACACTGCTGGTGGGAGTGCAAGCTAATACGTCCCTTTTGGAAAGAAGCATGGAGAATACTCAGGGATCTAAAAGTAGACCTGCCATTTGATCCTGCAATTCCTCTACTAGGCATATATGCAAAAGACCAAAAATCACTTTATAACAAAATCACTTTATAACAAAGATAACAATTTGCACCAGATTGTTCATTGCAGCTCAATTCGTAATAGTCAAGTCATGGAAAAAGCCCAAGTGCCCATTGATCCATGAAAGAAATGGGTCCATGGAATATTATGCAGCCTTAAAAATGATGGAAACTTTGCCTCTTTTACGTTTACATGGATGGAGCTAGAACATATCCTACTTAGTAAAGTATCTTAAGAATGGAAGGAAAAATACCCAATGTACTGAGTACTATTTTGAAATCAATTTACAATCACTCACACTTTCATATGAAGAATAGATCACAACTATGACCCAAGATTAAGGACGGAGGAGGGGGAATGGGGGGAAGTCAGATCTAGGGAGGATGAATGGTGGGATCACACCTATGGTATATAATGCAAGGGTACATATCAGATCTATTAGTATAGAGTATAAATGTTTTAACACAATAATTAAGTAAAGAAGATGAGGTATATATTAACCAGTGTGGTGAAAGCATTCCTAATTCTATATGAAATCAGCACATTGTACCCCATAAATGCATTAATGTACACATGATTTATGTGTTTATGATTTAATAAAAAAATAAATAAAAAAACATGATTTCAAACTATTTTAAGTTTAGGACACCTTTTTTCTATATATATCATCTCCAATAGGATTATCTTATGTTATTACAAGTCCTGTTTGCCATATAGCTCTCTGACCAAGTCTCTCTGATATTAGGAGATGGTATCTATACACTCTCATCTAATGTTAGGTAAATTATGTTCAATGCAAAGGCAATGGTCTAATTTTGGAAGAGGATATGTGTTCTATGATTGTTACATCCAAATCTGCCTCTTCTATTGAATCAGTCATAAACATCATCTGCCTAATATGCATCCACATCTGTGTTTCCAAGAGCTGCCCTGTCTGCTACCCTACTTCAGAAAGATCATACTAATAAACGAAAGAAAGAACCAAGCCACACACAGTGGGCTCCAGGTAAAGAAGTCCATGACAAGAAAAAGACTTGCTATGACAAGAAAAAGTGCTTGCATTTCTCAGACAGAGATGCCACCCATTTTTATATTTATTATACATAGTCCATCAGCTTTCTCAAAGTGACTGTATCAGTTAGGATAGGCTAGGTTATAGTGTAGTAACAAACAACCCCCCAGTTTCAGTCCCTTAACAATGATGATTACTTCTTGTTCCTATCCATCTTGGTTCTACTTCAGTACTGCTCTGCGTTGCTTTGACTTCAGGACCTAGGTTAATGGAGCAATTTTTCTTTGGGACAATGCTGGTCATTGAGCAGAGTGAAAAAGAGAGCTTAGAGACCACATACTGGCTCTTAAAGCTTCTGCATGTCAGTGACACATATCCTTTCCTGCACATTTTGCCAGCGAGTGAAGGTCACGTGGCCAAGCCCCATTAAGAGGAGAGAAAAGTGGAAATCTCCTCCATGGAGGGGCCATGAATATTTATGGATAGTGTTACAAGCTTCCGTGGGCCTTTTCTTGCAGAATGAATCATTTTCCAGAAACAAGCTGAGAGGGGTAAGCTTAAAAATTGGAAACGCACCTATGTGTGCCCAAGCATGGGTGGAGAATTTGGACCAGCATTTCTTTGTCAGATGACCTCCTTTTTCTCCTGCCAAGTTGGATGGGGGAATCTATAGCCCCATCATCTTTCCTACAGCCCCCTGCTAACTTGGTAAAAGAAGGCCCCAGCTATGTTCCCCAATGCAGTGGAGACGGCAGCTGCAAGTGGAAACACCATGTTTTGTCATGTAGTTTCTCTGTCAGTGCATCCATGAGCTGCACTTGTAGAGGCCACCTTGCTAACTAACCACTTGTAGAGGCATTTAACAACCCATGTGTCTGGCCCTATTATGGCAGGCCTGTTGCATGGGAGCCAAGTGTGAGCCTATGGCCGCTGATGAGCCGCTGCTGTCTGTCTAGTTTGCCTTTGTGGGCTTCTCTCGTCCTCCAGTCCCCATTGCTTATGACATGTGTATTGTCGAAACTGTGTCAGAGTGAAAATCTCTCATTGACTGTAAAAGGAGGGAAGCCAGGCAATGTGGCATGGAGCTTGTCTGCATAAATCTCCCATGTTGTTTCAACTCTTTGTGCCACAGAAAAACAGCTCATCTAGAAGTTCTCTTCCTCACATATCAGAAAGTGAATTCATTGTTTTCTTTTCCCGGTTTCATAGTACAGCCTGCCTCCTAAGTATTTGATAAGCTGCTACCCTGAAAAATCTTTGAAGTATTCTCAAAGAACAAACTTGCAACTGTGAGACTGGATGGTGTCAAATGCTAAATGGCCTCTTGTTTGGGCAGGCAGAAGACATATTTAGATTTGAAGTCATCATCCATAATCTACTCAATTCACAATTTTATGATGTGATTAGGCGTGTTCTTCTCTGCACTGGCCTAAAAATAAGATAATGCAATGGAAAGGGAATTTATTGGACATATAAACAACCTCACTCTGGATGGTGTTTTCTCCAGGTCAGATTTCTTGTGATTGGCAGGAAGCTGTGACAGCTCGTATTACACGTCCCTAAGAGGAACATGGGTAGAAATGGTCAATTAGGACTGCCACTCAGCCTCTCCTTGCAATGCCGGCTGTTGGACTGCCTCTTGAGCTCCGAGCTAGCTGTTAAGATGGGGAAATCCTGTTTCCCACTGCGATTGGGTTAAGTGGGGTGATTCCAAGAAAATATTAATTGAATACCCACATATCTAAAGTTACAACCCAGCAAAAAAAGAGACAACTTATGCTTGTGAGATGGAATTAGCCACCCTCCTGTATCAGTACAGAATAATTCTTTTGAGTGGAATATCTCCTCCCAATTTCCTTCATAACCACTGAGGCACATCTAGCTCTTTTTCCACTGCATAATGCTTTCTTCTGCATAAAAATCTTCCCCCACCCTCACAAAAGAAGACACACTCCCTCCCAGAAGCAGGTAGTGATGCAGCTGTGCACTGGATTTTTTTCCTCCTCTGTCTTCTTTCAGTGCCCTGATTTCAAGGTGAACGAGGTCAGTAGAGAGAGCAGCTGGTACTTAACTGATTTCCTCCTCCAGTCGTGAGGGCTGCTGCCAAGTCATTCATCTCACCCTGTACGTCTGTTGTTAGGTTGCAAAAGAACACAGAAGGTGCATTCAGTCCAGTGTGGGAAACTCAGCAAACAGGCAGGAAAAACATACAATAGCTTCATCAATGCCATCCTGAAGAAAATGTCCTTGTGCTGAAAACGAGCTAGAGAAAAGGAATGAGGGTTATGGACCCAGACAGTGAGGTTTCCTGGAAGGGGTATTTGAAATTAAACAAGTTGAAAGACTAGTAGAGGGAGAAGGTGAAAGAATAGAAGACAACAGAGAAAAGGGGGAGGGGGAAAAAAAGAGCTGGAGAGAAGAAGAAGGGAGAGGTAAAGAGAGAACATTCTAATTGCAAGTGGAAGGTGGAAAAGAAGATGGGAGACTCTCACAGTTGTCCAGATGGTGTAGACTTTCTCCTGCTGGGCTGAGTTGGGAGGAACAAGGAAGCACCTGGACAGATGGGGCATAGGGTGAATCTGAACAAAGGAAAGGGGTAAGTGGCCACCTTGAAGTAGACTGTGAGGAGGTAGACCCTTCTTCAGCAAATGTTCTTTCCTTCTGTAAGGCAAAGTCCACTGTGCAAACTCCCGGAACCCAGCGGAAAATGGATGACAATTTGGTGTCAAAAAGCCACTCTGCCAGTGCTGTTGGTCGACTCCTGCTTAACTATTTATTGCTGGAGATATCCCCAGGTCCACATGGGAATGTGCAGGAGGCCCTTGTCCTCTAGCTGCTCATGCAAGAGGGATGTCCTCCAGAAAGTTCCCCAAGCCCACTCCCTTTAACCTAGATTAAGACCCTCACTTATGAAAGCTTGTTTCAGCAGGAGATTCTTTGGGTTAATTCTATGAGAACATAACTTCTATGCCTTCTAAGATACAAATGGTTGTTCTAAGAACTTTGGTGGCTCACAATTAGATACTCAGACTTGGTTAAATGCTGAAAATAAGTCAGAGGCTGGTTGCTGCTATGGAATTGATTGGAGAGGAACAAGGAGCTTAGATGAAACAGCAAAATATGCCTGAAGGCTCCTACTCAAGTCTCATGGTCATGGCCAGAATTTAGAGCCCTTAGCAATGGGAAAGAGTGCAGCTGCTCAGAGGTGGCCCTTGGAAGAGGTGAGCTTCCTGCTGGGGCTTAAAGTGTGGAAGGAGGAAGGCCAGGAGAGCATCCCATAGTAGGTCAAAGCAACATTGCTAAAGAATTTTATGGGTTACAATTTTGGAACTCTTTCTTCCTTTTTTCCCTGCCTCACTGTTCATCAGATTAACATTCTCTTGCCATTTAATCAACTTCAGAAGTGTTATGTTGGATATGAGAAGGTTCTTTAACCTATTAAGTTTATGAGAGAAACTCTATGGCATTTCCTTGTGATTTATATCACACTTCATTCTGTATATAGTAGGTATGTTTTGGAGTTCTGCAGTGTAACTGGCAATTTGTAAACACTGAAGATCAGGGCAGGAGGTTCATGTACTCATTTGTACTTCCAACACAGCTGCTTGTGAAGACCCAGAAGTACAACACTGAAGAAGGCAGACACAGACCTGACCACGTGGGACTCACATCTCACTGGGAATAACTGACATCAGAGAAATATCACCTATGTGTGTAATATAATGACACATACTTATGTTGGTGAAAATGGAAGCATACAGGACATTGTGGTAGCATATTTCTATATATGAGTGGTCAGGAAAGTGTTATCTGAGGAGCTGGTATTTCAGCAGAAAACATTCAGGCAAATCTCAGGAGAAAAAGCCCTTTAGGCTGAAGGAACGGTCAGCATAGAGTTTCTTTTTTTTTGAGACAGAGCCTCAGGCTATCCCCCTGGGTAGAGTGCCATGGCATCACAGCTCATAGCAACCTCCAACTCCTGGGCTCAAGCGAGTCTCCTGCCTCCACCTCCCAAGTAGCTGGGACCACAGGCACCCTCTTTTTCTTCTTTATGTATGCTCTCATTTTGTTGCACCCCATCTTCAGTGATTTCTCAAGAAGGCATGAGTGGTATGTAGATTTTGAGTTCCCGGTGTCTCGTAATGTCATTGTTCTACTCTTATATTTGAGTGGTAACTTGGATGGATATAAAATTCTTGGTTGAAAATTACTTTTCTCAGGCAGCGCCTGTGGCTCAGTGAGTAGGGCACTGGCCCCATATACTGAGAGCGGTGGGTTCAAACCCGGCCCCAGCAAACTGCAACAAAAAAATAGCCAGGCGTTGTGGTGGGCACCTGTAGTCCCAGCTACTTGGGAGGCTGAGGCAAGAGAATCACCTAACCCCAAGAGTTGGAGGTTGCTGTGAGCTGTGATGCCATGGCACTCTACTAAGGGCAACAAAGTGAGACTGTCTCTAAAAAAAAAAAAAAATAAAGAAAAGAAAAAGAAAATTGATTTTCTCAGAGGTGCCTGTAGCTCAGTCGGTAGGGCGTCAGCCACATACACCAAGGCTTGTGGGTTCAAACCCAGCCAGGGCCAGCTAAAATAAACAATGACAACTGCAACAAAAAAAAGCCAGGTGTTGTGGCAGATGCCTGTAGTCCCTGCTACTTGGGAAGCTGAGGCAAGAATCTCTTAAGCCCAAGAGTTAGAGGTTGCTGGGAGCTGTGATGCCACAACACTCTACTGAGGGTGACATACTGAGACTCTGTCTCAAGAAAAAAAAAGAAAGAAAGAAAATTGCTTTTCTCATAGAATGTTGAAGGCATCGTTCTCGCCTTTGCTGATGAGAATCCTGAAGCCAGTCTGATTCTTATATTTTTAGAGGTAACCATTTTTTTTCCTTCCCTAGGGAAATTTTCAGGATCTAGATATACTATTATTCAGACATTAGATTAATTCTCTTTCCTTCCAACACCTTTCGATGAAATTTTTATTCTATAATCCTATCTTTAATTTCCAATACTCATACTTACCCTGTGATTGCTACTTTGCTTTTTTTGTTGGTTTGTTTTTTGAGACAGGGTCTCACTCAGTCACCCTGGGGTTGAGTGCTGTGGCATCCTAGCTCGCAGCAACCTCAAACTCCTAGACTCAAGAAACCTTGCCTTAGACTCCCCAGGAGCTGGGATGACAGGTGCCCTCCACAACACCTGGCGATTTTTAGAGACAGGGTCTTGCTCTTGCTTTCATAGCACCCTGTCCTTGCTTAGGGTTGCAACACCTTCTCTAACCTCTCTAAGGATTCCAATTAAACATTTGAATTTTCTTTTATCCTTTATTTCCTAAATTATTTCTCTTTCTTACAGAGCACTCCCCCCACCTCTGCTTATCTTTGACTCCTTTTCATGCTAGAAGTTTTTGTAAAACATCTGATGATATTTGTTTTTGTTTTGCAGTTTTGGGCTGGGGCTGGGTTTGAACCCGCCACCTCTGGCATATGGGGCTGGCACTCTACTCCTTTAAGCCACAGGCGCCAGCCAATATTTATTTTTCCATATTTAAAAGGGAGCCAAGCTGGTCAGTTGGCAAATTTCATTTCATTTCACTTGGTCAGGGAACCAGCATCACATGAGGAACTCTAAGCAATAGAAGTGGAAACCCATCCAGGTGTGGTGGTTCATGCCTGTAATCCTAGCACTCTGGGAGGCCGAGGTGGGTGGACAGCCTGAGCTCAGGAGTTTGAGACCAGCCTGAGCAAGACCCCATCTCTACCAAACAGAAGAACTAGCCAGGCCTTGTAGTGGGCACCTTAGTCCCAGCTACTTGGGAGGCTGAGGCAAGAGGGTTGCTAGAGCCCAAGAGTTTGAGGTTGCTATGAGCTATGATGCAGGGCACAGAGTGAGACTCTATCTAAAAAAAAAAAAAAAAGAACAATAGAAGCCCCTAGAACAGTGGTTCTCACCTTCCTAATGCCTCCTAATGCTGCAACCCTTTAATATAGTTCCTCATGCTGTGGTGACCCCCAACCATAAAATTATTTTCATTGCTACTTCATAACTGTAATTTTGCTACTGTTATGAATCGTAATGTAAATATCTGATATGCAGGATGTATTTAGGCGACCCCTGTGAAAGGGTCATTCAACTCCCAAAAGGGTCGTGACCCACAGGTTGAGAACCGCTGCCCTAGAATCTTCCGCTGGGGCTGAACCCTTGGCTGCCCTGAGTGTTACATGGGATTTGATTTTCCATACACTATTGGCCAGTCCTCTTTTCAGCCGTCTCCTCCTCCTCTGTGGTTCTGCTGGGATAACTTACAACCTTCCCAATTGCTTCCTCTTCTGGGCTCACTGTCTTCCCAGCTTCTTCAGTGACCATGTCTCTCTTTATTTCCCGGTTCTTATGTATTTTCAGGTGGCTTCCCTCCTGCTCTCTTCATCATTAGGGAATATGCTTTTCTTTCTTTCTTTTTGTTGAAGTTTGGCTGGGGTTGGGTTCAAACCCTCTACCCTTGGTATATGGGGCTGGCATCCTATTCACTGAGCCACAGGCATTACCCTAGGGAATATGCTTTTCTTCACTGCTTTATTTCTATTTTATTTTATTTATTTATTTTTGAGGTAGAGTCTTACTTTGTTGCCCTCGGTAGAGTCCTGTAGCGTCACAGCTCATAGCAACCTCAAACTCTTGAGCTCAAGCCATTCTCTTGCTTCAGCCTCCTGAGTAGCTGGGACTACAGACACCTGCCACAATGCCCAGCTATTTTTAGAGGCGAGGTCTTGCTCTGGCTCAGGCTGGTCTTGATCTTGTAAGCTCAGGCAGTCCACCCACCTCTGCCTCCCAGAGTGCTGGGATTACAGGTGTGAGCCACTGTGCCCAGCTTTATTTCTATTTTAGTGAGGTCAGGAAGGACAAAAGTATGAAGCCAATAGTCTGTCTTTGACTGGAAATTTTCAATACCCTCTTAATGTGTCTGTTTTACCTTTTATAGAATGAGGATCATTCTCCTCACATAGGAAAATGAAACAAATTAAGAGTTCAGGGTGGTACCTGTGGCTCAAAGGAGTAGGGCGCCAGCCCCATATGCCAGAGGTGGTGGGTTCAAACCTAGCCCTGGACAAAAACTGCAAAAAAAAAAAAAAAAAAGTTCAGAATCATAATAAAAATCTCTCCCTCTGGGAAATGAAAGGCTCCTGAAATCTGAGGGACTCTTCCCTCTCTGTTGGGCTGCTTTGTCTTTTCACCTGGATTCCTCATTTCAGACAAGTTACCCCTGTCAGACACCTTGGCTCGCTCACTCCCAAATGTAATTCGTGTCTCTCTCCTGTGAATTCTCAATCCAGCACATTACTTGGATTCACAGCTCCAGCCCCATGTATGCCTTTGTCCAGTGGTTCTGGTCCACCATTTAGTTCTAGACAGTTTTTTTCCACTATTGCAGCAGCCTCCTAACTGGTCCCTGCCTACCTTCCCCTAACCTGGCTTCCACAGGCTCTAAATTCAGACTTGAGTATCTAATTTACATCAAAGGAGAAACATTTTAACTCAATGTGTATCACCTCTGTGGAGAGCTGTCTGGCAACACCTATCAAAATTATAACTGCACCTGCTCTCAGACTTGGAATTCCATTTCTAGGACATCATATCTGCATACAGACCTTACATGGACAAAATGACATAGATATCCAGTTATTTATTGCAGCATTGTTTATAAAAGCAAAAGATTGTGGGGTGACACCTGTGGCTCAAAGGAGTAGGGCGCCAGCCCCATATGCCAGAGGTGGCAGGTTCAAACACAGCCCTGGCCAAAAACTGCAAAAATAAAAATAAAAGCGAAAGATTGTAGCCAACCCAAATGACTATTAGAGAGACTTGCTAAATAAGTTATAATACACTCATATAATGGAATATTATGTAGTCACAAAAAATGAAAAACTTTTGATTACTGATAAGAAGCAATACCTAAAATTAAGTAAAAACTGAAGAATGCAGAATGGGGCAAGCACATGTAACATTTATGTAAAAAGGGAGAAAAAGAATATGTTTATCTTCTTGTCCACACATAAAAATTCCTAGAAGGTTCCAACAATGTCCACTGAGTTCAAATAGGGGTACAAGTGTGGGAGGATGGGGTGAAAGAGACATTTTCACTGTACCCTCTTGTACCTTTTAGATTTATAAAGGAATGAATTTGTGGTCTATTTTAAGTAAATAAAACTTGAAACTCCCCTTTATATTATCCCAATTTAGTTTTTTTAAAGCATGCATATTATACTAAATTATAAAACAATTTGTTAACCTATATATATTGTATTACATATATTCTTACGTAATAGAATCTTTTATATGGAATATGCATTTTACTCTTACTAACATGTTGATATATCTACAATACATATACTCTTTTAAAAGTTCTTTTTACAAAAAAAAATTCTTTTTACAAAGGAATCTGAAAAGAAAGCATGAAAAGGTTAATCAACAGTGATTATTTATGGGTAGTTGGCATACTAGTGATTTAATTTTAATTTTATTTATTTCTAGAGACAGAGTTTCACTTAGTCACCCTTGGTAGAGCGCTGGGGCGTCACAGCTCACAGAAACCTCCAACTCCTGGGCTTAGGCGATTCTCTTGTCTCAGCCTCCCAAGTAGCTGGGACTACAGGCACCCGCCACAACGCACAGGCGCCACCAATTTTATTTATTTTTTGAGACAGAGTCTCAGTATGTCGCCCTAGGTAGAGTGCCATAACGTCACAGCTCACAGCAACCTTCAACTCTTGTGCTTAAGCGTTTCTCCTGCCTCAATATCCCAAGTAGTGGGACTACAGGCGCCTGCCACAGTGCCCAGCTACTTTTTATGGCAGTTGTCATTGTTGTTTAGCAGGCCCAGACCAGGTTCGAACGCATCTGCCTCGGTGTATGTGGCTGGCACCACAACCATTGTGCTACGAGCGCCAAGCCCATACAAGTGATTTTAATTTTCCTCTTTATCCTATTTCTGTTTCTCCCCTCATTTTTTTCATGATAAACACATGTTGTTTCTAATAGTCTGTAAAAAAAAAAAAAAAAAAGTGTATGCTGAGTCAGTAACTAACGCCTGGACCGAGGGCAGCGGTGGCGGGGACACATGCAGACCGGCCTGGCGGGGCAGGGCGTAGAGGCCTGTCCCCCGGTGGCGGTGGCTGTTGCACTGCGGGGGAGCCTGCGGTCCAGCCAGGTGCACAGGCCCTCTCGGCAGCGAGCGGACCGAGGTCGGGCCATAAGGTCCCTCTGGGCGGGCCGACTGCAGTGCCCTGGATGCAGGCCGGGACCTTGCGGAGCAGAGAGAAGGCTGGGCCCGCCCCGGGCCCCTGGGATGGTTAGGAGCCCAACTGGCCTGGTCGCCTGCACGGGTGGGTGCGGAAGGACAGACATGGACGCCTTCCAAGAAGATAGCTTCTCTGTCCTTTTCCTCCATTTCTGACGCAGAATTTTTTTATTTATTATTAATACAGAGTCTCAAACTGTTGCCTTGGGTAGAGTGCTGTAGAATCATAGCTCACTGCAACCTCCACCTCTTGGGCTCAAGCAATCCTCTTTGCCTCAGTTTTTCTCTTTTAAGTAGAGACAGGATCTTGCTTTTGTTCAGGCTGGTTTTGAACTCATGAGCTCAGGCAATCCACTGGCCTCGGCCTCCCAGAGTGCTGGGATTACAGGCGTGAGCCCCCACCCCAAGCCTGATGCAGAATTTGATGCTGTGTTTGGATATTTAGATGACATCATCACAGATGATGAGTTCCAGTTGTTAACAGAGAAATTTCATGGCCAAGTACTACCGGGAATTTGAAGACAGAGAAGAAAATAAATTCACCTACACACCTATTTTTTTTTTTTTTTTTGAGACGGATCCTCAAGCTATCCCCCTGGGTAGAGTGCTATGGCATCACAGCTCATAGCAACCTCCAACTCCTGGGCTCAAGCGAGTCTCCTGCCTCCGCCTCCCAAGTAGCTGGGACCACAGGCACCCGCCACAATGCCCGACCATTTTTTGGTTGCAGCCATCATTGTTGTTTGGCGGCCCGGGCTGGGGATTCGAACCTGCCACCTTAGGTGTACGTGGCTGGCGCCTTAGCCG
>CAUYQV010117381.1:0-24186 GCA_963574575.1 Galagoides demidoff
TGTTAACATTCTCAGCTATTTCTTTCCTTAAAGTTTCATAGTTCTCTTTATAGAGATCTTTCACATCCTTTGTTAGGTAAATTCCTAAATATTTCATCTTCTTTGGCACTACTGTGAACGGAATAGAGGGAGAAGGGAGGGGGGAATGGGTGGAGGGAGGGGGATTGGAGGGACCATTTTTGAGGTATATCTTACAGGGGTACAAGTGAAACTCTCGAAGAGTAGAATCAGAATGTTTTAAAACTATAACTGAGAAAATGACATGAAGGCTGTGATGATCAGTTTGATGGAAGTATTTTGGATTGCATGTGAAAACCCCACACTGTACCCCAGAAGTGTATTAATATACATAGTTACCATTCAATAAAAAAAAAAAGATGGATACTCTACATCTTTTGTATTAAACTAGATGGAAGTGGAACACATTATTCTTAGTAAACTATCACAAGAATGTAGACGTAAGAATCCTATGTATTCAATTCTGATATGAGGACAATTGATGACCTAGTACACGGTGGGAGGTGGGGGAAGGGGGAACCAGAAAGAGGGAAGGAGGGCGGGGTTGGGGGGTCACATAGTGTGACACACCTCTTGGGGATGGACACAATTATAAGAGGGTCTTTACTTAATGAATGCAATCAGTGTAACCTGGTTCTTTGTACCCTCGATGAATTTCCAACAATGAAAAGAAAATGTTCATTCTTTCTAATCATCAGAGAAATGCAAATCAAAATCACTCTGAGATACTACCTAACTCCAGTGAGATTAGCCCACATCTCAAAGTCCTGAATCTACAGTTGCTGGTGTGGATGTGAAGAGAAGGGAACACTTCTATACTGCTAGTAAGATTGCAAATTTATACAACCTTTATGAAAAGAAGTATGGAGAATTCTTAAAGAACTAAAGCCAACCTTCCATTTGATCCTACAGTTCCATTACTAGGTATCTACCCAGAAGAACAAAAATCATTTTACCACAAAGATATTTTCACAGAATGCTCACTGTGGCTCATTTCATAATTGCCAAGTAGTGGAAGCAAACCAAATGCCCATCAACTCATAAATGGATTAACAAACTGTGACAATTGAGTATTATTCTGCCATAAAAAGAGATGGAGACTTTATATCTTTTATGTTTACCTGAATGGAGTTGAAACACATTCTTCTTAGTAAAGTTTCTGAAGAATGGAGGAAAAAATATCTAGTGTCCTCACTACTAATATGAAACCAATATATAAAGAACTACATATTTAACTATGAATGTTAAAACCACAAATATCATCTAACAAGTGGGAGCGGAGAGGAGTGAATGGGAAGGGAGGAGGATTGGTGGGAGGGAAGAAGGTGATTAGCGGCGGGAGGGAGGGCAATTAGTAGGATTTTGCCTGATGTGCACAATGTAAGGGTGTTGATCATGCCTTCTGGGTTAAGGGCTCAACTGCAACTTGAACTTTAGCTAGGAATTGAAAACAATGCAACCTAAAAATTTGTAACCTCATATTAATTTGAAATAAAAAATACAAGAATATACATATATTGATATACCAAGATGCAGCAATTCCTTTCCTGGCCTAAATTCACAAGAGATTATGAACAAAGGTGATTGATACAGTTTTATTTGTGACAGTGAATAGCTCTATACAACCTGGATGTCTAGGCAAAATTATGTGAATGTGCATCGGTGGAGTATAATGTGGTAGTTGATAAAAACATACAAGGTTCTGAGAAACATGGTAGTTGGTGAAAAAGTAAGAAATAAATTTTACTTAGAGTGATAAATAGGCATATTTTACATTTCAAAATACATTCATATAAGTGACATCACACAAAATGGTGGAGTAAAAAGCTCCAGAAGTTGCTTTTTCAAACAAAGCAACCATTGAACTGGAAAGGGCATTTGGAATCAACTATTTCAGAAGTCTGGAGCCTGACTGGACGTTCATAACATCTAGCAGAGTTCTGGGTAAAATCAGAGTCTGTTATTCTAAAATAAGAGAATAGTAAACAAGCCACCACCCTCCATTCCTTAGCTACCATAGCTGTGGGGATAGCTACAGCCAGTGATTTGCAGAAGCTGGTTGGCATCAGAGTTAGCAGTAGAGAACTTTTCCCCCAAAATTTGGAGTTTTGTGCACTGGTGTGCCTTTTTAGTGAGGAAGAGATAATTGCCTTGGTTTCAGCCTTCCCAGCTGCATCAGCTTTCTCTAGTGATATCTATCACAAGATTTATAGGGTCAATGTCTTTCATTTTTCCTTCTTTTTTTGGAGCCAAACATTTAAGAAAATTTTTGTCAGAATATCATAGAACATAAATTGTAGTTACCACAAGCAATGAGAGATACACTTTTCAAAAATAGGTTAGAAAAGCCATGAACTTTTCCAGCCATCAATAAGCCAAAATCAATAATTCCTAAAGTGTCAGAGAATCAAATTTTCAATTTCCAGAGTTACCATATTAAAATACTCATAATTTACAATTAATAACCAACTATATAAAGAAAAGGGAAAGGATAAGCCATTCACAAGAAAAAAGAATTTGACAGAAACTATCCTTGAGAAAGCCCAGATATTGGAATTATGAACCAAAAGTGACTATTCCACTATCTAACATATGCTCAGTAACTAAAAGAAACCACAAAGAACTAAATGAAGTTAGAAAAATGGTGTATGAACAGAATATCAATAAAGAGATAGAAGTTGGCTCAGCGCCTGTGGCTCAATCAGCTAAGGCGCCAGCCACCTACACCTGAAGTGGCCGTTCAAATCCCCAGCCCGAGCCCGCCAAACAACAATGATGGCTGCAACCAAAAAATGGACGGGCATTGTGGCGGGCGCCTATGGTCCCAGCTACTTGGGAGGCAGAGGCAGGAGACTCGCTTGAGCCCAGGAGTTGGAGGTTGCTATGAGCTGTGATGCCATGGCACTCTACTCAGGGGGATAGCTTGAGGCTCCATCTCAAAAAAAAAAAAAAGAGATAGAAGTTATTTTTAAAAACAAAAGTTCTAGATCTAAAAGTACAGTATCTGAAATAAAAAATTCACTAGAGGTTTTCACCACCAGATTTGAATACATAGAAGAAAAGCTCAGCAAAGTTGAAGACAAGGCAATTGAAATGATCAAGAAGGAGCAGAAAAAAGAAATAATAATAATAAATAAATGCAGCCCACGGGACCTGATGCATTAAGTATATCAATGCCTAGATAATGGAGGTAAAAGAGGTACAACAGAGAGAGAAAAGAAGAAGGAAAGAAGACATAATTAGTGAAAATTCTCTAAATCAGAAAGACATGAATATGTATAACCAAGAAGTTCAATGAACTGCAAATGGGAAGGAGGATTGCTGGAGCCCAGGAGTTTGAGGTAGCAGTGAGCTATGATGATGCCACTACACTCTATCTGGGGCCACAGAGCAAAATCCTATCTCAAACAAACAAACAAAACAACAACAACAACAACAAAAAAAACCAAACAACCAAAAATCTGTTAAAGCTAATGAATTCTACAAAATTTTTGTTTATTTGTAGGATACAAAATAAACACACAAAAATCAATACATTTCTCTACACTTGCAATGAACATTCTGAAAGAGAATTTAAGGGGAAAAGTTTCGTTGATGATAACATCAATTTAAGAATAAATTTAACCAAAAAAGAAAAAGACTTGTACCCTGAAAACTACAAAACACTGGTGAAAGAAATTAAGGAAGATATAAATAAATAAAAAGACAACCTGTGTTCATAGACTTAAAAACTGAATATTTTTAAATGATAAAATTAATAAAAACTAAAAGATACATACAGATTCAGTGTAATTACTAACAAAATCCCAATGGTGTTTTTGCAAAAACAGAGAGGATCATTCTAAAATTCACAAGAACTTCAAAGGACATCACATAGACCAATCCTAAAAATGAAGAACAAAATTGAAAGATCACGTTTCCCATTTCAAAACTTACTACAAAGCTACAAAAATCAAAACAGTATGGTATTGGCATAACGATAGACATAATTATAGTAAAAAGGTTAGACCTCACTTAAGTGATTGATTTTCATCAAAACTTCCAAGACCACTTGAGGGTTTTGGGGAAATGACACTCTTTCTAAGGACTGATATTGAAATTTTGTATAAAAAAAAAAATAAAGTATAAATATCTACAACCAAATTAAAAATAGATAAGGGATTTTAATGGATGTCTTTTTAGAGAAGATATGCAAATGGCCAATAAGTGCATAAAAAGATACTCAGCTTTATAGTCAATAGGGAAATGCAAATCAAAACCACAAGGAAATATTACTACACATGTACTAGGATGGGTATTGTTTTTTAAATAATGGAAAACAGTAAGTATTGTGGAGGATGTGGGTAGATTGGAACTCTGGTGCATTGCTGGTTGGAATGTAAAATGGTGTATCTGCTATGGAAAACAATTTGGAAGTTTTACAAAAAGTTCAGTATAGAATGATCATATGGCTCAGAAATTCTATTCCCAAAATTCCATTCTTAAAGAATTGAAACAATCAGAAACTGGTACCACAATGTTCACAGTAGCATTATTTGCAATGTCTAAAAGGTTAAAACAACCAAACTGTCCATCAACAGATGAATAATTAGATGAAATGTGGTATATATATATATACAATAGCTTATTATTCATCCATATAAATGAATGTAATTCTAATACATGCTACAACATAGGTGGACCTTAAAAACATGCTACATGAAAAAGGACAAATATTGTATGACTTCTCATATGGGAAACTATGTAGAGAAAGTAACGGCATAGATGTGCATTGTAGAACAGTGGTCACCAGGAGCTGGAGAGAAAAAGAAACAGAGAGCTATTACACAATGATTATAAATTTTTTGTTTGACATAATGAAACACTTCTTGAATGGTGATATAATGATAGGCACACAGCATTGTGAATGTATTAATGCTACTGAATTGCAAACTTAAAAATAGTTTAAATGGTAAACTTCATGTTACATGTATTTTACAACAATGAAAAATTTCATACAAAAGAGTACCCCTCATTTTGAACACAAACAAATTCAAAAGTTACACATTCAAATGATCACTTATGCAGTGAGGCTAAGGTAGCTGGGGGAAAGGCACACATGTAAAAGGAAATCAATCAATAATGGACCATGAAATGAAGACTTTTAAACTGAACTCTGCATGTGAGATCTGCAAGAAAACCAAAAACAGCAAAAACATCTGAGTGTGTCAAAGCATAAACTGCCATTTTGAATGCAAGGAACACGTGTCCTTCCAGATCACAGTATTCTCTTTTTACGTTATCTCATATCAGGATACTTATTCCAAGCAGAGTTCTTGAGAAATGGATGAAAATCTATTCTAAAGTTATAAAACATACTTTACTGAATGACAGCTGTGTGACACTACCTTTATGGTGATGAGTTAGTCTTTAACTTAATTCTTATAGTACTTTTATTGATAATATTGGTAATAAATTAAAGATAGCCAAAAATTCTTTGATGTTCCTCAGATCTAGACATGAATTTCCCTTCCTTTTGAATATTAGCTGGCTTATTACAGCTTTATCCCAGACAAGCAGTGAAAGCAACAGTGTATGACTTCCAAAATTGGGTTGAAGAAGTTTTGCAAGCTTCTACCTTGGTTCCTTGGAATGCCTCTCTCTGGGACATCTAAAATGTATGCAAGTATTCACCTGCTCTGGCATAGCCCATAGTGGAGGGGCTGGAAGGAGATGTTCCAGGTGACAGCCCCAGCTGAGTCATACTTCAGACAACTGAGTACCACCAAGTGACCCCTGAGCTACATGAAAGAATTGCTCAGCTAAGCCCAGTCTGAATGCCTGACGCACAATAGGGTGAGCTACTATCATACACCTTGTTTTTAAGGCCTGTTTTGCTTATCTGTGATGTTCTGAAAAATATGCATGGACCTTTTTCATTGCTTATCAGCTTTTGTTAATGTTTGTGTATTTAATGTGCGACCCAAGACAACTCTTCTCCCAATGAGCAATACAAAAAAAAAAAAAAAAAAGTTAGACACCTCTGCTGATTTAGACAATTTCTGTAATTTCTGTAGGAGTTTTTTAATTAATTCTCCCACATACATTCTGTGCGTATGTTACATTTCCATATCCATTTATCTATCCTTATTTACACAGAAACACAGATATGACCTTATGCTTGTCAGTTGATAAAATATCAGGAAGATAAATCCATATTATCATATAGAGAGACTCCTTGTTCTTTGTTATGGCTTCGTGACAATGTCTGGATGTAACCACAATCAGTTCTAATCAGTTCTAACCTGATTCTTTCCAGTCATTTGACATTCCAAACAACCCAGCAATGAACAAGGTCTGAGAAGTTCAATTTCTGGATTTAAGGGTAAGCACATTTAAAATTTTGAGTGTATTGAGAAACTACTTCTTAGAGTGTTTGCAGTTATTCATCCTCCACCAAAAATGTAGAAAAGTACTAGTATACACACACACACAGACACACACACACACACACACACAGGGTGGCCATAAAGTTCCTGTGCAATTTAACTTTATGGCCACCTGTATATATTTGTTTCTGTAAACTCCCTGTTCATGTCTTTTGTCTATTTTCGATGGGTAATTGCTCATATTTAATGATGTATAAGACCTCTTTAGATTTTAATTAGCTCTTTCTTAGATTAGATTGGCTATTTTTTAGATTTTTTTATCTGTCTTTTAACATTACCTATATTCTTATTTTTTCCTTGCATAAAATTATAATTTTCATTTACTCCAATTTGTCAATATCCACTTTTCCTTGGCAGTTTCCAATCTTCTGTACTTCTTGATTTGTTTTTGTAAATTCTGTTTCCTTCCATGATTTCGAAAGATTTAAATTTTATATTTAATTATATTTTAAATAATGTGTAATTTATATAACAGTAAAATGTATAAATATTAATTGTGTAGTTCAAATAATCTTAACAGATACATGTATCTGTGCAAACCATGCCACTATCAGAATTGAGAAAATTTTTATTTACTCTAGAAAGTTCCCCTCTGCCCACCAGTTCCCTTTGAACTCTGTATCTTAAGAAACATTTTTCAAATTTATTTCATCTGAGATTTTGTTCGCTCTTAAACTTTGTATTAATGAAATCATATAGAACATGCTTTTTGTTTTTAGCATTTTTTTGCTTACAACATATTTTTTAGGTTCATGAACATTGTGTACATTGGCAATTCACTTCCCTTTTGTTTATGAATAGTAGTTCATTATTTAAATGTATGGCACACCTCTTGGGGGCAGGACACGATTATAAGAGGAACTTTAACAACCACAATCAGTGTAACCTAATTCTTTGTACACTCAATGAATCTCAAAAAATAATAAATAAATAAATAAATAAATAAATAAATAAATAAATAAATAAATATTTATCTAGTCTCTTATTAGTGAACCTTTCAGTATTTTCAAGGTTTTTTTTTTTTATTTTTTGAGATAGAGTCTTACTCTGTTGCTCTGGGTAGAGTGCTGTGGTGTCATAGCTGACACTCTAGGGTTCTAGAGAGCCCTTGCTTCAGTCTCCTGAGTAGCTGCTACAAGTAAAAGCACCCACCACAACACCCCAGCTGGTTTGTCTATTTTTAGTAGAGACAGGGTCTTATTCTTGCTGAGGCTAATGTTGAACTCCTGAGCTCAAGCTATCCACCCACCTCAACCTCCCAAAGTGCTGGGATTATAGGCCTGAGCCACCATACCTGGCTAGTTTTTTCAAGTTCTAGATAACACATAAAAAGCTGTGTGAATACTCCAGCACAAACTCTCTGCAGACATGTTTATATTTCTCTTGGATAAATACTAAGAAGAATAATCTCTAAGTGACAGGGTAGTTTTTTAAAAAACAAAAAACCGTATAAGAAACTTTCAAACTGCTTTTTCAGAGTGGTTATATAAGTTTATACTCCACCATCAATGTCTGAGAATTTTAGTGTCTCCACATTCTTATAAAGTTCTCAATCTTTTAAAAATTAGTCATTATATGACTGTTGAATGCTAGCATGTTGTCATTTAATTGTATTTCTGATGACCATGTGGAGCGTTTTGAATGTGATTATTGATCTTTGATATATCCTTTTTAAGGGTTTGTTCAAATTCCATTTTTATTGGATTGTTTGTCAGACGTGTACATTGTAAATATTTTCTCCCAATCTGTGGTTTCACTTCTCTTTATCTCTTTCTTTAAATCAGTGTCAAGGACCTTCTGAAGAACAGATGTTTTTAAATTCAATGAGTTCAATTTATCAGTAATGTTTAGGATGTATGAGTGTGCATTCTTGTAAATGCACACACACACACATTTCTGATGGAGGGTATCCTGAGGATCTCAAAGAAATTTCCTTTTCTTATTTCAACTCTCATTATAGCTGTTATAATTGGCAACTTGTCAGTAATCAAAAGATTAATATCAGCCATATTAAAAACACAAACACACAACTGTTTTTCTAATGAAATAATATATTTTAAAACATGTAGCCCTTCTCATTCTGAGTTCCTATTAAGCAACAGGTGTTTCCAAATTTAAGATTATATATACATTCCTTAAAGGACAGCTTTTTCTTAAATTCTTCATTAAAAATCATTAGCTCTTTGTCAGAAAGGCTGACCACAGAGAGAGTTGAAGTGAAAATGAAAGTGCTATTGCCAACTGAAAGTCTATCACGGAGGAGAAAAATCTCAAAAATATTATGTCAGAATAAATAAATGCAACATGGTGTTCTGAATTAGATCCTGGATCCAAAAAAGAACATTAGTTAATAAACTGGTGAAATCCAAATAAAGTCTGTAATTTCATTAATAATATTGTATTGATTTATATTTCATAGTTTTGACAAATGAACTGTGGTTATACAAGGTATTAATATAAGGGGAAGCTGGATGAAAGATATGTTGTAACTCTGCATACTCTTTTTGCAATATTACTGTAAGTCTAAAGTTATTTCAAAATAAAACACTAAAAAGTAAGGAAAAATATAATGTGAATGAAAGTACTAGCTTAAATTTACCAAAAGCATTATATATTCAGCAATCCAAGGGCATACTTTTACAAAAAGGATATGCTACTACTCATTATAATGGCTATCATTTGGGGGAGACTTGAAAAGGGGGCAATAAGGCAGCCAAGTAGCATATTTAGGTCACACTGTGGTGAAACAAGGAAACTAGCAAAAAACCCCTGCCAATATTCACTGGAGAGCACCCCCCATATGGAGGCTGGCCATGGCCAGGCATCTATCTCCACCAGGTCACTAGAGTGCCTGAGTTTTTCCTGCCTTCCTTTAAAGAGCCCTATCTCTTGGTACACTCCTCAGAAATACAATCTCAGTGCTTCTCTCTGCCAGGATGACTTGGCCCTTCTCAGACATATTGATTGAAACTCAGTGGAAACTTTTGAGTCCATTTTTTTTTAAAGGAAAGAAAAATACCCAGGCACAACTGAGAAAAAAAAAAAAAACCCACAAAAAAACTTAGATTCTATTCATTCATCTGGGTTTGTGCCAGAATGAAGGGAACAACTTGCAAATTCTTCTTTAGAAGCTGTCAGAAGACTTGCCTTAAATTTGCTCTGACTCAGCTCTCTGCAGGAAAGACATGTTGCTACAGCTGATTCATCAATAAATTACTCTTTGTCCAAGAGAATTCACAGAGTCACTTTTGATTGCACTTGACTCAGTTCAAGAAAGGGGCAGTTAGAGCAGACCACCACACAGTTCCCACAATTCAGTGTAATTTGAAAATGCTCAGAGAATGGCAACTGGATTTGTCTTATAGACTCCCCTTTGGGGTGTAAATGCATCCCAAAGGCTTTGAATAAAAACATGTTTAGAGGCACAATTTGGAAAATTTCACCTTTCCAGGTGCTTCTTTTTTCATGCTAAATAAACATCAACTTTTTTAAAAAGATGGTGTCAGTACCAATTCAAAACACATACTGTAAGAAGTAAAAATATAAAGGCTTCCTTAAATTTTTTAGTTTTCTATAAATTATTCCTCTGTATACCATGGCATAATCTTAAGTGGGGGGTTTTGTGTATTTTTTTAATTAAATCATAACTGTACATTAATGCATTTATGGGGTATAACGTGCTGATTTGATATACAATGTGGAATGCTTACATCAAACTGATTAACATAACCATCACTTCACTTTCTTATTTGTTGTGATAAGACATTTATATTCTTAATAGTTTAGAAATGTCCCATTTCATATGCCCATTAGGTAAGATCCCACCAAATACCCTCCCTCTTCCCATCCTCCCCCCTCCTCACCCCTCACCCTCCTCTTCCCTCCTTCTTTCTGAACTATAGTTGTGTTTTATCATTCATATGAATGTGTAGGTGATTATATATTTGTTTCATAATAGGATTAAATAGTAACAGCCATCTTCTATTCCTACTGCTGAAAGACTAAGTAATAACCTATATGAAAGTAAACATATCCCCATCAATAGACTTAACTGTGTTTATCACATACATTCAATATAAAGTTCAATAGAAAGATAATATCTGACAAAATACTAGGTTCCTTCTTGCATTTACATGGGAATATAATAGCCTATATTTTCTTTTAGGTAGGATGTGAAAAGAAAGACCCTAGTTGATTTCAAGGCCTATGGTGTTCCTGATAATCAGAGGAGCTCACATAAATTATAGTTATTAATACAAGGCTGCTTCTTGGTTGAAAGTCATACATCAGCAAAATTAAATAACAACTTTGTACTTAATATTGAATCAGAATATAAAAAGAATTTTCTAGTCCTATTGAAGAGGTGAAGTAATGAACAGAACCAGTAAAAATCTAAGGTTTTTTTCCCCTTTTATCTATTTTCTTAAGAGTTCTCTGAGCTCTTACCTGAGTTCTAGATTATAAATATTCTTATTTTATAAGAAAAGTACTTTAAAATTCAAAATACTTAATAGTCAACTCTGATTCTTTCTTCTTAAGGTTTATAATATACCACTGTGACTTATACTCTATTTTAATTGTATCTAAGGCTGAATCAAGCTTGTTTGTTTAGGTTCATAATTTATAATTACTGAAAAGATGCAAATAATAATCAGTAAGATTCGGCAGCAGTTCTATAATGGCAGAGTGAGAAATTATATATACATTTTTTCATTTATAAAAGCTACAAAAGCAATGACAAAAACACCAAAAAACATCATATGCAGGGCTCTGAAAATTAACAAAAGTCATACAATTATTTGAGAAGCATCTATTCAGTGAAAGCTGCAGTGTCCTTTCAATTTGTCCATATGAGCCTTGAATACTAGCAGATTTTTAGCCCCAGAAGGGAAGGATTTGATTTGGGCCTTCTTAAAAGCTCTTATCTCCAGATTAATGATGCTATTTGACTTGACTTATAGCTCATTTTGCCAAAAAACCCTATTTGCAGTCACAATTTGACCTGACTTAGAGCTCACTTTGCCAAAAATCTCTACGTCCTCTAGGGTATTTATTGGAAACAAATCTTTGAAAATTGCTTAGCATCACAGCTGCCTTAGGCTGTGATAACAATTGAGCCAAACAAGAGGTTTACCAAATACTTAAAAGAAAGATCTAGGGAATGAGCTATCCACAGGGGCCTCTGAAAAACTCCAACGTATTCCTAAGGACATTGAAGCCCACACACATGTGCAGAGCTGTGTGCTAGAAACATCTGAAAGGACACCAATCTCCCATGTTGACCTTTAGGTCAAGCAGGAAATGAAGGCTAAGACAGAGCTATAAACAACCGGAGCACTGAAGACAGGTCCCAACGCACGGAACCTCTCAGCAAAGGGTGGAAGACTTATTGGTTCAAGGCATTTAGAAAATCTCTGACCCTTGTTAGCTGATGACTAAAGTAAATAAGTGCTCAGATTCTTTACCCTACAGGGAATACAGACTTTACAGGATTACAAAATCACTAAACAAACAGCAATAACAACAATGAACCTTAGGAGGAGGGGTAGAATCTGACATCCAGATTCCTCATGTTATATTATCTAAAAATGCACAGTTTACTACAATAAAAATAAGCTATAATCTGATAGCTATAATAACAAAAAGACAGACAATAACAAGGGTTGATAAGGATATGGAGAAATTAAAACACTTATATGTTGCTGGTGGACATGTAAAATTGTGTATTTACTTTTGGAAGCAATTTGGCAATTCCTCAACATGTTAAATGTAGAGTTATCCCATCTAGAAATTCCATTCTTAGGTATCTGCAGGAAACAGAATGGTTCCTCAAAGATGCCAAACACCCTGCAAACAAATGGGTTGAGTGCAAGTGTTGGGCTCCTCAGCACCACGCTGGACGCTCAGTCAGCCTCTGCAGCAGGGAGCAAGCCAGGCCTCCAGCTACCACATATACCTGGTGCAGCCCCGGGCCAACCCCCGGTCCGGGCATAAGTGCAGGTTTTATGGTCTGAAAAGCATATTAGTCCTTTGGTGAAGTTCTCTGAAGTTGAGTGGTCTCTACTGGTGGAATGAATTCCATGGCATTGGAGAATTTCAGACTGTTAGGACATAGGTTATATGGAGGACCCACACCACATTGGAAATAGGAAGGAACATTTGCATCACAAGGCCTGACCTGAAGTTCCTGCAGAGTTGCCTCCCCAGGGAGCCACTGAAATCCACACTTACCTAATTCCAGATCTGAAGATGTGCAGTTCCTATGATGTTGTTCGAGATTAGTGCTCTTGAGGTGAACAGATTTGCCTCTTAATACCCAAAGCTAAGCAAGATTGAGTTGAGTCTTCACTTACACAGTATCTACAATTGAATAAACCTGATTTTCACATTCATTTGGGGTATTTTCTGAGTTCCCTTTCAAAAAGCACTTGGACTTTTGGGCATACAAGTCATAAACAGACATACAAGGCAAATTAAAGCAATAGACCAGGAAATAAGGTTTGTTTCTCAACGGTTTGTCAGGTGGATCTTCAAGTTATTTTTAAGGTAACATTTTTGAAAATAGTGGTGTGACAGTGGAAACACTCTCATGTTGCCATCTGATCTTTGACAAACCAAACAAGGATGGGGGAAAAATCCCTATTTTCTGGGAGAACTGGTTAGCCATATATGTGTAAAAGACTTCTTACCAGTTAGAAAAATTGACTCATGCTAGGTAGAAGATTTAAATCTAAGACACGAAATGATAAAAACTCTAGAAGAAAGTGTGGGGCGAAACTCTCAATGATACAGGCCTATGGAAAGATTTATGAAGGAGACCCCATTGGCGATTGCATCAACACCAAAAATAAACAAATGATGGTGGTGCCTGTGGTTCAGCGAGTAGAGCGCTGGCCCCATATACCGAGGGTGGTGGGTTTGAACCCTGTCTCGGCCAAACTGCAACAAAAAAATAGCTGGGCATTGTAGTGGGAGCCTATAATTCCCACTACTTGGGAGACTGAGGCAAGAGAATTTCCTAAGCCCAAGAGCTGGAGGTTGCTGTGAGCTGTGACATCATAGCACTCTACCAAGAGTGACAAAGTGAGACTCTATCTCTAAAAAAAAATTAAGTAAACAAATAAATAAAAATAAACAAATGGGACCTGATCAAGCTTAAAAGTTTCTGCACAGCTAAGGATGCAGTAAACAAACTAAATAGACAACCTTCAGAATGGGAAAAGATAATCAAATGTTACAAGGCTGACAAAGGGCCAATAACCAAATCTACAGGTAACTCAAGCAAATAAACAAAAAACTCAAATAACCCAGTTAACCACTCACTGGGCAAGACGAATGAACAGAAACTTCTCCCAAGAAGACAGAAGGATGGCCAAAAACATATGAAAAATGCTCATCATCCCTAATCATCAGAGAAATGCAAATCAGAACCTAACCCCAGTGATAAGAGCCCACATCACAAAGTCCCAAAGCTATAGATGCTGGTGAGGGAGCAGAGATAAGGGAACACTTATGCACTGTTTGTGGGACTGCAAACTAATACAGCGTCTGTGGAAAGAACTATGGAGAATCCTCAAAGAACTCAAATTAGACTTTCCATTTGATCCTGTAATCCTCTACTAGGCATCTAACTAGAATAAAAAAAAATCATTTTGCCATAAAGACATTTGCCCTTGAATATTTATCCCACCTCAGGTTATAATTGCAAAGGTGTGGAAATGACCCAGGTACCCATCAACCCATGAATGGATTATTAAACTGTGGTGTATGTATACCATGGGATAGTACTCAGCCATAAAAGATGGAGACTTTGCATCTTTTTATTTGCCTGGATAGAATTGAAGAACATTCTCCTTAGTAAAGTATCTCAAGAATGGAAAACCATATACTCAATACTAATTTGAAACTAGTAGATGAACAAGTACAGACCCACATGAGAGAAAAACATAAATTCAAGAAGTGGGGAGGGGCTCAGTAAGCTCCCACCAACAGGTACAATGTAGGGCATATGGCACGCTTCCTCCGTGAAGTACTGAAATACAACTTGGACTTTTCCTAACAAATGCAAACAGTATAAACTAATCATTTGTAACCTCATATTAATCTGAAATAATTTTAAAAAATGGTTTTACAAAAAAAAGATGCCACCACCCTATCCCTGAAACCTGTGAATATGTCACCTTACATGGCAAAAGGGATTTAGCACCTGTGAATAAGTTCAAGTATCTTGAGATGGATAGATAAACCCAAATTATCTGTATGAACTGAAGGTATTCACATGGGTTCTTATAAAAGGCAGGCAGGGGATCAGGGTCAGAAGAGGCCATGTGACAATGGAAACAGACAGAGTTTGAATGTGATAACAGAAACAGAGATAAGAGAGAGAAGATATGATGATGATGGAGACACAGATGGGAATGAAGCCATTGTGGGCCAGAGCCAAGGTATATGGGGCCCTCTAGAAGCTGGATGATGCTCCCTGAGGGCCCCTAGAAGGATAGTGGCATGGTTGACACCTTGATTCTAGCCCAGTGAAACTGATTTTGAACTTTATACCCTCAGAACTATGAGACAACAAATTTGTGTTAAGCCACTAAATTTGTGCTTATCTGGTTTTTTTTGTTTTTCCTTTTTGTTTTGAGACAGAATTTCACTTTGTCACCCTTTGTAGAGTGCTGTGCAAGTGATCCTCTTGCCTCAGCCTCCTGAATAATTGGGACTACAGACACCAGCCTCAATGCCTGCCTATTTTTGGAGATGAGGTCTCCCTCTTGCTCAGGCTGGTCTCCAACTCCTGAGCCTGAGCAATCCACTTGCCTCAGCCCTCCCTAAGTGCTAGGATTACAGGTGTGAGCAACTATGTCTGGCCTAATTTGTGCTGATTTTTTATAGCAGCAAAAGGAAACTAATACAGTAATGAAGAGAAATGAAAACATGTTCAAAAAAAACTCATATACAAATATTCTTACATCATTATTCACAACAACTAAAAGGTAAAACAAGCCAAAAGTCCATCAACTGATGAAGAGACAAACAAAAGGTGGTATGCCCAAACAATGTGCTGTTATTTGAAAAAAAAATTAAATACTGATACATGCTGCAACATGGATAAACTTTGAAAATTCCATGCTAAGTGAAAGAAGGCAGTTAGTTATTCACCTGAAATGTAAAGAACGTGCAAATCTATAAAAACAGATATCAGTTTGTAGAGGCATGATTAATAACTGCTGAGAGGTATGGGGCTTTATTTTGGTATGATTAAGTTATTCTAATAAAAAGACAGTGATGATTATTGCACAAACTTGTAAATGTACCAAAATCTACTGTATTATATACATTAAATGATGAATTTTATTATGTGGATTATATCTTAATAAAGTCTTAATAATTTATGACAAAACACAAATGCTCACATAACTCTTTTTGACAGTAAAGTAATTTAAACACATAGCAAAACATAATGTATTGATTTTTACCTGTCAGTTGGGTTTTCAGTTTTATACTAAGCATAGCTAACCCCAAAATGAATGCCAAGTTAATTGATTTATTTATTCATTCAACAAATGAATGTCTACTTTGTGTCATATTCTGGCTGGTTTATGAACCATGAGTACCAGTACTAGTACCAGTATGAGTTGGCTTGCCAATTATCTTTTATTTTATTTAAACAAGGACAGTGAGTCAGCTGCCTGACTCCCAGCCAGTTGCATGTCTTAAATATGCCAAACGCCATCACTTCTATCATTTCATATGTAATAAAGGAACTCTACACCTATAGTTTAGTTTACCTTTGCTTACTTCATGAGATTATTGCCAGCTTTAATATCTTGATTCAGATTAGGTTTAACCTGTTTATACAGACATGCCTCTCTACTCATGCTGGAATATTTGAAATATAACAGCATTAACAAACTGCTTACATAAATCAATATATAATTAAAATAGTGCTATGAATGAGCTGTTCAAGGGGTTAAGATAATAATTATCACCTTGTCTCTTGGGTCAAAGAAATTCTTTCCAAGGAAACAGGCAGGAGAGTATTTCAGGAAGACAGCAATGCAGACAAGACCCAGAGATGGGAGACTGTTCTTTTGTTTAAGGGAGAAAAGGGTGGTGTGGCTGGCATTTATGACAAGGGATCAGAGGCAGGACCAGTTGTCACAGTGCATGAAAGGCTATTATGGTAGAGACTATCAGTGGCTCCCCAACATGCATTTCCAAAGTTCCATTTCTTCATTATGAATATCCCTTTTCAGCTGGATACTGTCCACCAGGAAATCCCACTTGTCTTAAAGCAGATGAGGCTGTGTGACAAATTTGTGGACAACTTGAGGTAAGTTGAATGGTCTCTAAAGGGAGAAAATGTACCTTTCCAAGTGACTTTCTTCTCTCAGTTCTCTAGAAGGGGGATACAATGACTGGACATTAGACATAAGCCAATTATCTTGACCAGGAGTGAAAGCTACAAATGCCAGATGGCAGAAGGAGTTCAGGCTTTGGACGTCAAGTTCTGCATATCAGCCCTAGTCTGCCTAACTTGTATTCTATGTGAGTGAGAAGAAATTTGTATCCTGTTAACCCACAGTTATTTGTATTTTCTATTCTTTGTTTCAAAATATAATTAATATACCCTTAAAAATATGATAGTCTCTCCTACAAGTACTAGGGAAATGATAAAGGTTAAGGCAAAATTGCCTTAAGCTTTAAAAGATATCTTTGGCTGTTGCATGAGAATTAATTGAAGTGGGGAATACTAGCTATAAGGAGAGCAAATGGGAAACTGTTATGATAATTTAGGCTAAAGATGTTGGTGAATTTAGACTAAAATGGTGTCAGACAAAAAGAAAAGGAAAAATGAATTTGGGATATATTTAGGACAGAGAACCAAAAGGAGTTGGTTTCTGATCATTGTGGGGAGTGAAGAAAAGGGAGGTGTTAAGCATGTTTCCAGTCGTTCTAAGATGAGCAACTGGTGGGTTGAGGTGCTATTTCCTGAAACGGGAAACACGGGAGGAAGATCCATCAGTCTTAAGGGAAAGATCAAGAGTTTAATTTTAGAATGAGAAAGTTTGAAGTGGCTGCAGCTATGGCAGGTTTGCTATGGGCTATGAAGACATGGATATGAGAACACAGGCTTAGGGTGCATTCACAGATTAGTCCCATGATGCTCTCTCTCAGTGCCAACTTCACCTGGGGGATCTGGGCTGCTGTTTTCCTTTCTTTGTTCTATCTATGCTTTGTAAACTGCAGACAACAATCACCCTTGAGTGGTTTGTGAAATCAGTATTTTTTAATACATTAACGCAATTTTTAAATGAGATAGAATTTAAAAATTATGATGTACCACTAATAATAAAAATATAATTTAAATAAAAACTCTGTTTTTATTTTTTAGTAGGTATATGTAAATGTATATACATGCACACACACATGTACACCCATAAATACATGAACATGGGTAGACAGATATACATGTAAGCTCCTTAGGCAGATATTTATGTCTATTTTGGCCTTTGATGTATCTCCACTGCATAGAATGGTATATGGGAGGCACTCACCAAACATTTATTAAATGCATAAACTTTGGGGCATTTATGTATGTGTACATTCACTGGGTGATGATATAAAATTACTTTTTACTATATTAATTTTGACATAATTTCAGACTTTCAGGAAACTTTCAAGAAAAGACAAAGAGCTTCCAACTAGCCTTTATTTTTCACCCAGATTCCCCCAAAGTTAACATTTTATTGCATACATATCCACACATACACACTTTTCTAAACCATCCAAAACTTGGTCATTTGAGCAAGGCTCCTTTACCCCAAAGTTAGTCTTAAAAACCACAATGTATTCCTTCAAACCAGCAAATCAACATTGACATAATATCTAATCAGCAGATTGTATTGGGGGGTTTGGTAATTGTGCCAATAATGACTTTTGTAGCATAAAAGAAGACCCAAGACCATGTATTGCATTTATCTGTTATGTCCCTTTGGTCTCTTTTAATCTGGAGCAGTACCTGAATCTTTCTTTCCTTTCTTTTCTTTCCTTGCTTCCTTCCTTTCTTCCATCCTTCCTTTCTTCCTTCTTTTCTTTCACCATGAGTCACAGTAAAACAATTTATCTCACATTTACTATACTAGTGAGTAGTTAAAGTCTAAAATATCACCTTGGTTTGGCTTCAAGAAGGAGTCAAAGAACATTCTCCTTCTCAAAATGGTTGAGGAGCCTGTCAGGACTTAGTGTTAGGGAAAGGAGAAAAGGACTTCTTTATTGATGCATCTGGATTCTGAGAGGTTATTAGAGCCCCTTGTTGGGGGGATGAAATTAACGACACTTGTGTGTTGAGGCTCTGGAAAGAAGACGCTGGCTGAGCTGAGCAGGTGGCTTTCAAGGAGAAAAAAAGAGGAGCTATTCTAGACCTTTATGGGGTGTGTTTGAACACTCTGATACAGCCCTCTGGGGACTGAAGCTTTGGGGAGAAGAGAATGCATGAGACAGGCAAACAAGAAACACTTTGACCACACCTGGCTGCTCAGGAGGAAATACACCCCTAGGGAATCTACTCAGGCTCTGCAGTAACAGTAGCATCTGCCCACCTGAGTAGGATGTGCTGTCAGTAGCTGTGAGAAGCATAAGCAGTTTTTGATGGGATTTCAGCTTTTCCTAGTGAGAACCTGACTCCCCCACCCAGCCCCCTCTTGGACAGATCCTCAAAGGGAAAATTCCCTGTACTTGGCTCTCTGCTAAGGTGGAAGGTAGGACCTCTACAGTTCTAATTCAAGTTGTAAAATATAAACATGTGTTTGTATTTGCATGCTGAGTTTTTGGAACAAGTCCCACCACTCACAGATTGTTTTTGAAATATAGGCGATACAGGAAATTGCGTAAGGAGAGAGAAGAGCAAGAAAAGAAGGTCCAGGGCTGAACATAAAGAACACCATCATTTTAAAGTCAGGCTGAGAAGTCGAAGGACAGAGAAAAGGCATTATCAAGAAGGCAAAGCAGTAGAGTGTGGGCCACGAATGCTGTAGGCTTTGGAGTTTCAGTATGGCAGAAGTGCCAACATCTTTATCATGGAGTGTTTGCACCTTATACAGGAGAAATGATTCTGACACCCTTGCTATTGTGCCCAGAATTTTCTGTGTCCAGTGCTACTGTGGACCTGTGGATGGATATACTAAGATCCAGCAGCTGCATAGTCATCATGCTGTCAGCTATGAAAGCCCACTTCCCCATCCTAGGATGCCAGGGAAGGGAGTACATATGCAGAAGCCAATAGAGCTTGGTGGGCTGGACAACAGTCACCTCAGCCATGTCCTGTAGCAGGGAACCTGCTGCCACTCCACCACTGGACATGCCCTCCAGCCATCCCATGTACACCAATAAATCACTGAAATTGGAGGGTGTCACCTCCTGGCCAAGCTTAAATCACATACCTACTCCTGTGGTGCTCTATAATGGGGAGAAGCAGGGTCTGGTTTCTCAGTATCAATTTTTTACTTAAAATATGAACTCTTATGTCATTTAAGGCTCCCTTTACCCATTAGTACCCATGGGGAGAAGAGTGTGTGTGCCCTGGACCTACCTGATACAACTCTGGGCTTGTGTGTGTCCACATGCTCCATGTGGTAAAGTGGTGGGCTCCACGCAACTCACAGTTGAGAGGCCCCTCTCCTGAACATTGGGCTGTGTCTTCTGACTGACCCAGAAGTTGATCCAGCCTTGCCTCCCCTCCCTTCTTCCTGCTGTCCCTTTTTTCCAACTCACTCCCAGCCACCACCATCATACAATAACCATGTTGACAAGACGGCTCTCCCTGTGCAGTCTCTCTGTGGACACCTCCTGGGCTGCAGGCACCATGCCTCTTGGCAACTGGTAAATATGCAGGAAAGGGAAGATCCTAGCCCCACTTTGCCTGGCAACACTCTACCATGCCATCTCTCCCCAGTTATGTTGGTATTTTATCTATTCTAATCACTGGGGATAGATTAGAAAGTTGGCTGGCTAGGCTGACAGCCTTGAAGAGGATGGAAGGGAGGCTGGAAGTGCTCCTTTTACATTGAGAAGCCTTTTCCTCTCCTCATAGTAGGTGATGATTGGAAGAAATAACACCCCATCCCAAACACCACACTTCCTTAAAGATGCTTCTCACCCACCTCATCAGGGGAAGATGAAGTGAGTGAAGGATGGTAGGGATGGGATTGGTGGTTCTTTAGACTAACTCCTTCCCTAAGCTCAGCAGGGAATATCTGGCCCAAACTACTGGGGAGCCATTTGCTCTGGTGCAGACTACTGTCAGAACTTAGACCTTGGGAGGAGAACCATGTGGATAATAAGGAGACCACCTTTCTGTTGGTTTTATTATTGTTTATGAGCTCCCTAAAAAGAGAGCAGCCAGAATAGACGGCTCATACATTCCCACCCCTTAGGACATCACTGGATGGCTCTGACCTTGAATGAAGACGATTGAGGTTATTGATAAAATTCCAGGGTACCAGGAAAAACTGACATTGAAATCCTATATCAAATATTTCCTGAGTAGACAGTAAGGCAGGGAATTGGGTGGTGGACAACCAGGGAAAAAGAAGTACGCATTTCCATTGCAAGTTTCTTTAAGCTTTAGAGACAAGTATGTATGCTGTTTTTATGTTCACTTCTAATCTCTCATACACATACACATTAGGAGCCAAGGTTGCACGTACAGACAGATGAAGTAGACAAACCCTTCTGAAAGGATTTGGGGGGCATCTTGACAATCTCTCCCTTGCCACAGTGTGTGGATATGCCACTGCAGAGATTCATTCCTTTGTAAACATGATCTTCAGGCCTTTTATCCCTGACATTAGAAATGGAGTTTCGTCCTCAAAAAATTCAGCTAAAATATTCCCTTTTTTTCTGTGAATTTCAAAAGTTTGTCACTATCCTGTCCTTAGGACAGGAATTTTCCTAAGTCATCAGTGGAATACCCCCAGCATCAACTAAAATGCCTGACATGTACTAGGTGGTCAACAAGTATATACTGAGTGAGTGAAAATGAAAACATGTCTAGAGATTCTAGAAATCTCAGTCACCAGCATGTCAAGGGCATTCAGACTACTCTCCTCGTCACAGGAGGACTGAGGGCAGCCTGAGTCCTAGGCTGCTCTGGACCATCAGAATGTTAACAAGGTGTTCAAAAGAACTCACTAAAGTGACAGCGTCAAAATGGTTACATCTGAGCATCGTGTACCCATTCCTGATTCATTAAATAACCTTAGGCTAGTCATTTAATTTCCCTGATCTCAACTTTCTCATCTATAAATTATCAAGGTTAGATCAATTGCGTAAGGTCCTTTTTTTCTTGATTCTCCTCCATGCTACAGAGTAGGGAGGAAAAACTTTTGTTGTTATTTACACTGTGTCTCTTTTTGCAAGCACTAATTTTTTTTTTTTTTGAGACACCATCTCACTCTGTCACCTGGAGTATAGTAGCATCATCATAGATTTCTGCAAACTCAAACTACTGGGCTCAAGTGATCCTCTTGCCTCAGCCTCCTAAGTAGCTGGAATTACAGGCATGTCCCACCATACACCACTAATTTTGTAAGCATTATTCTGATGCTATCACACCATTCTATAAAATATCTGGTTAAAAATTCCCCAGTGCCTACAGAATCAAGTTCAAACTCCTTCCACTAACATTTAAGACTCTCCCTAATCTACCCTTGGCTACTTTTTCAGCCTTTCTCCACCATTCCTCTATTTTAAGCTTCCCTTGCTGTCAAAGTTGGTGTGTATTTGGCCCCCCAACTAACCTGTAATTTCTTTTACTCAAACAGATGATGTGTACAATAGTTAATTTTAAGTTTTGCTTTAACTGGGTTAAACATTATCTCTGGGTGTGTCTGTCAAGGAGTTTCTGGATCAGATTAGCATTTGAATCTGTAGACTGAGTCAAGATCCTCTTCATCTACTCTGCTGAAGGTAGAACAAAAAAAGTGGAGGAAGTACACATTTGTACTCTCTCTCTTCTGGAGTTGAGACACCCTTCTTCCCCTGCCTTTGGACATCAGAGCTCCAGGTCTCTAGGCTGCAACAGCACCCTCCACTCACACTTGGGACTGAGAGTCACGCCCCTGGCTTTGCTGGGTCTCCAGCTTGCAAAGGGTCTATTGTGACTCAGACTCCATAGTCACTTGAGTCAGTTCCCATAATAAGTCACCTCTCATATCTCTCTCTCTCTCTAACTAACCATCCTATTGGTTCTAGTTTTCTTTTTTTTTTCTTTTTTGGTTCTAGTTTTCTAAAGAACCCTAACACACTATAGAATTCCCAAGTCCTATTGCCTCACTTTTAAATTCTCTCCATTCTTCAAAACCAAGCTCAAATACAACTCCCAGAAAGTCTTCAATAGCCAGAAGTGTCAGTTCTTTGAAATTCTTAAAGAACTTCTTATTTATATCAACCATACAGCTCTGTCATAATACCTTTTATTTTAATATTTCTATACTTGAATTGCAAATATGTGGTTATCTCCAAAGTTGCATGCTCTTTAAGTTTGGGGACCATTACTTAGAAATCTTTTTTTGCTTCTTTGAATTTTGTTTTCATTTCAAAATAATATGGTGGTAGAAATGTTTTGATTACGTGGATTACTTTCTGCTTGAGTGAAAGTTATAAGTGTGGCCATCACCCACATAGTGTACATTGTACCCATTGGGTATGATTTCACCCATCCCCTTCTTCTCCTTCTCATTTACTTAATTTCCTTTGAGTTTTATTTCCATTGAGTGCTTGTCAGTTGGTTCCACTTTAATAGTGAGTACACGTAGTGTTTGATTTTCTATTCTTTTTTTAAATGTTTATTCATCATATATGCTTAATACAATCGCAGTCACACACATACACACACACACACACACACACACACATATATATATATATATATATATACTTTTTTTTTTTTTTTAGGCCAGGGCTGGGTTTGAGTCCACCACTTCTGGCATACGGGGCTAGCACCCTACACTTTTGAGCTACAGGTGCTGCCCTGATTTTCTATTCTTGTAATACTTCACTCAGGAGAATGATCTCCAGTTACACCCGGATTGTGACAAAAGGTATTGATTTTTGTTTAATGGTTGAATAGTACTCATGGTATATATACTACATCTTATTAATCCATGCATGAGTTGAAGGTTCAATCAGGAAGGATGTTTATCTGAGCTGACAGACCTGTGAGGGGTTCCAGACTTTGGTGGAGGAAGTAACTGAAGATGGGGTGGTAATAGCAAGAGAACTAGATTTAGAAGTAGAACATGAGGATATGATTGAATTGCTGCAATCTCATGAAAAAACTTGAGCAGATAAGGAGTTGCTGCTTCTGGATAAGCAAAGAAAGTGGTTTCTTTGGATGGAATCTACTCCTGGTGAAGATGTCATGGGCATTGTTGAAATGATGACAAAGGCAGTCCTACTATAAAACTAATTTATAGCTTTCATGTGAAAGCTATAACCCAATTATAGCCCAAGAATATGGGGAAAGAGGAAAGGGAGGGGAGGGGAGGGGGGAAGATGGGTGGAGAGAGGGTAATTGGTGGGACCACACCTACGGTGCATCTTACAAGGGTACATGTGAAACTTACTAAATGTAGAATATAAATGTCTTAACACAATAACTAAGAAAATTCCATGAAGGCTATGTTAACCAGTTTGATGAAAATATTTCAAATTGTATAGAAAACCAGCACATTGTACC
>CAUYQV010117389.1:0-28233 GCA_963574575.1 Galagoides demidoff
ACGCAAGTGGGAAGTCCACATGGGTCTTTTGTCCAGGGTGTAAATAGGGAGGTATTGAGAATTATACTTGGCCAAGAATTGGCAGATAAAGACACCTTTTCAATGTTGATTAGGGACTGAATGTATTAACAAATGAATGAATTCCTTCTAGGGCAAAGCAGCAGGGATTCCACTTCAAAAAGAAGCCGTGCTTACATGAAATTCTGGAAAAAACTGCTTTTCTCCTATCTTGCTTGTATTCAGAGAATGCGGTCTGGACAAAAAAAAGTCTGTCTGTTTAGGCCTAGAACAGGAGTCCTTGTCCAGCCCTGAATGGGGCAGCCCTGGATCAGTGGCTGCCAAACTGTGATTTTCTAGTTTTATCATTTGCCCAATTTATTGGGCAAAATTTCTTAAGCAAAGAAGTGCCTCTCCACCTTTGGAGAATCATTAAGTATCCACGAATTCTATGTTGTCCTGTTGATAAACATGTAGGGTCAACAATTTCATAGATGCTGGCAAAGAGTAGGAGTTTCCTGGGTTAGAGACAAAAACAACAAACCTTTACTATTCATAGCAGGACAGACAGAAGCCTTACAGCTGAGGAACTTCAAGCTTAGAAAGCCCCAAACATAACAGAGTATAAAAAACCTGGGTGGCTAAAACCAAGACTTATTTTCTATGAGATCTGGATGTAGAAGTCCAAGTCAAGGTCACCAGGGCTGGTTGCTTCTGAGGATTGTGATAGAGCCCATCCCATCCCCCCGTAGCTTCTAATGTTTCAAACATGTTTGTGTTCCATGCTTGTGTATGCATTACTCCAATGTCTGTCTTCATTTACACATTCTCTCCGAGTCCAAATCTTCCCCTGGTGTAAGGATACCAGTATTATTTGTCCAGGTCTCACCCTACTGATAGCATCATTTGGGGTGGTTGTTTGTATTTTTGTTTTTGTATTGTGGTAAGAAGTTAAAGTTTATCCCTAAAGCATTGTAACCATTTCTTTTTTATTTTACAATCTTAAGATAATTTCTTCTTAGAAATACTTTATAAGAGATCTGTCCATTTTATAAGTTTCAAACACACAATAAACGGTCATTTCAGTAAAAAGATATATATTTGCAAATAAACACATACAAATGTTTGACATCTTTAGTCTAGGGAAATCCAAACCAAAACTATAAGAAGATACAACTACACACCCATTAAAATTGCTAAAACATGAAGACAAAATATATCAAGGGTGAGGGGAAATATAGAGCTAATAAAACTCTCAAATACTGCTGACAGGGGTATAAAATGGTACAACCACTTTGCATTTGTTTGGGGAGAATCCTGGGACAGTATAGAAAAACTGTCCTCTAAAGCAAGATGGAGCAGAGACACCAAAGAATTACTGAGAGTGGTGAGTGAGATGAGTTAACAGAGGCTGCTTACACAGAGTGCTTGCTGCTGGGTGGTGCAGGAACTTTTTCCACAGAAGCTTCCTTGCCAGCAAAATCTGCAACTCTCCTCCTGTGGTGGTGTTGCCTTAAATCCCTTCCCAGAGAGTGACAGAGGACTCTTTAATTGTATCATCCTCTGTTCACACTGAAACAATCAAGCCTGTGCAGTACAATTATCACCTGCCTTCCTACAAGTCATGTTATGTTAATGATATTAACTCTCCACTAGGAAGGGATTTTAGTATTATAATTATCTAAAAAGTATTCTAAGACAACTAAAGCAGTTCTAAAACAGGACTGGTTTAAGCAAGAAAGTGCTGAGGAACATCCCTTGTGCCAGTGGTTATCTGAATCTGTTTTCTGAGTTTTGTTGAACACCCCCAGCTGGTGCAATTTCTCTTGCTATGTGGTGGGAAATCGCTATTTTTCCCTCACCATACCATCTTGTCTATTTTTTAAAAAGCTAAATGTGCAGGTGACATACAACCTCACCAGTTCACTCCTAGGTATTTACTCAAGATAAATGGAAGCATATGTTCCCACAGAATTGTTCATGAATGTTTATTGTGCTTTATTTGTAACAGCTAAAACCTGTAAGCAATCCAGATGTCCATCAACAGCTACTCAGCAATAAAAGCAAACTATTAATATGTAAACAAGATAAATAAATCTCAAAATAATTATCCTGAATGAAAGAAGTCAGATAAGACTCAGCACAAACCCTATGATTCCATGTGTATAAGATTCTAGAAAGTGCAAACTGATCCTTAGAGACAGGAAACAGTTCAGCAGGTACCTAAGAAGTGGGAAAGATGGAAGAAGAAGGAGATAAAGGGGCTTATCAGAGGCCGGAAGAAACAACTCTTGGGAATGATACGGTCATTATCTAAACTGTGGTGTTAGTTACACAATCATATATTTAAACGTATCAAATGTTATGATTTAAATAGGTGTATATATATAAAACACAACAACAAAACTTTGAATTTTTATGAAAGAAAATGTACCAAACAAACCTTATAAGGGAGCTGCTTGCAAACCTGTTCTAACTTTCCCTTAGAGTAAGATAACATCTCTTTTATCCTGGTCAGAAAATAAGATCCTTTCTGCACCAGAGGGAACAATTGTCTCTCCCTTAGCTACATAAATATCCTTAAAAAGGCAGTCCTGAAAAAACTGTCAATGTTTTATAAGATGTTCAGAATGTGAGTGAATCATGGAGGACTGTGTAACCACACCCACCATTCCTTTTGCTTCTCAACTTGTCTCAGATGTGTTAGCAGAGAACACATTGTTGGCTCATGTGTCTTTCAAACACGCCCCTATTTATTTGTCTTTGTTTCATTTCTTACTTTTCTCCCTCTCTTCCTTTTTTTTTTTTTTTTAACCTTTTCTTCCTCTCTCCTTGACTTCCTTACTTTTGACCCTGCTCTCACTCTCTCTCCATCTTCTGGCTGTCTGGTACATTAAGATATTCTGCTTTATATTGTCCTTTCTTTAAACCTGGTGTTGGCTGTTTCTTTAAAGTACTCTTGATTCCTTTTAGTCACAAGGCATTCCAAAACCAAAACCTGAGTGTTAGATTGCCTCATGCCTTAGTTTCAGTGGGAATCTCAAGTATTCACACTAAATATTATAATTCGAATTCAACAATATGTGGTTCTTTGACACCTCCCAGATTCTACATGTTTATATGCCTCCTCCTATAGTGGAGAACCTGGTTCTCAAAAAACCTGTAACATTGGTTTGTTCTACCTTTCCAAACAAACAAAATTCAGCTAAACCACTACCACAACAAACAGCACATCTACTATGAAGATTTCAAGATTCCTTTGAGGGTTTTTTATCCTTAGGATGTACCAAGAGGGAACAGCGTGGGTTAGTGCTTAGTTCAGGTTGACTCTCCTGAGGATCTGCAGGCAATAGCCTGGCTTCCTTGACTCACTCCCCCCCACTCTGTACTGAACACAGTACCCTTGGACACCACCTTGGGGTCAGGAATGTTCAGCATTTTAGATATAGATCTAAGGGTCACATGCTGGAAAAGTTTCAAAGGTTGATTTTGCTTAAGGGTTAAGGTACAGATTAGTAGCATAGAAGAGGGAAGTTAAAGTTGATCCAGTGTAATTTACTTTTCACACTTACGCCTCACTGTTTCATCCCTAAGAGCGGAATGACAACTGGCCATTGCAAGAATTTATATATGTATGTAATTATGTATATGTTACACATTAAAACGGTATAAACAAGTGCCCTGAAGCCCCTAATTTCATACCCATTGTAATTCACTCCTTAGGTAATTTTTTTACTATGTCTGATTTAATCTCTTTTGTATTTCTTTTTGGAAAAATAACCATGTATTTACATACCAATATTGCATTATATTTTTCTTTAACTGCATATCCTAAGAATCCATTTATTAGGCCATAGAGATCTTTCCTAATTGGTACTATGTAGAGAATTCTTTTTAGTAGATATATCGCATTTTGGGTCTTTTGCTTATTTGCCAGTCTGGTGGAAATTACATTTAGGTGCTTTTCGATGTTCGACTACTTAAAATTATTTTTTAATAAATAATCTGCCTATATGTTATCTTATGCGTCTGCAGATATACATTCAGGATTAATTTCCTAAAAAGAGATTATTAGATCAAAGAGGCAATGCCTACATAACTTTGTTAAATAATACCAAATGTTTCTTTATAACTAGAGATATTTAATCAATAGATTATAAATTTTGTGTATAAGAAAATAAGATACAATTAAATAGAAAATGTATAGAAAATAGAAATAAGATACTATTAAATAGAAAAGGTACAGTTAATAACCAGGGAAAATAAATCACCAAAAACATCTTTAGGACCGGGAATGATTATATTTTAAATGTCTAATTGATGTGTGTGTGTGTATAAAATGTATTATAAAAAAGAAATTCAGTGAACTCAAAGGTAATTTGGATGTTATAAGACAAAAGTTATTTTTGTTGATTAAAGCATACTTTCTTTTGGGATTAAGCCTTGAAATTCAAGACTCTTAGATAAAATCTGATAAATAGCCTGAAGCCTAATAGTGTCTGAAGTTACTTCATAAATACTAAATAATAGGTGAATATACTAAATTTTAGAGCATTTATTTAAATTACCACCAAAATCTACCCTAATTCATGATCTTTTGCTTACCTGCTTATTAATAGCTAAGATAGTTGCATTTATTATAAATTTATAAATTGTGATTACACTCTACTATATAGGTATTTATTCCTTATTTAAGTAGTGGGATGTTTATGAGTGTAATTAGTTACTTAACCTTAACTATGAAGACATAAATAGCTATTTTACCTAGGCTTCCATTAATTTTGACAAAAAGGTATTTTGTATACATTTGCTTCATGGGTTCATGTTCATTTCTAATAAAATATTTTATTAAAACTAAAACATCCATAATGTAGACTTCTTTTTAAAATAATTTTCTATAAAAATTGCTCTTAATTATTTTCTATAAAAAATTTTCCACAACTGTGTATGTGTAGGTATTTTACAGTTTTAGAGCAGTATATGTCAGAATATCAAATTATATGGAAGATGTACAGCTTTCAAATTTTCAGGTGTTAAATTCTCACAAGATAAATTGAATAATAATAGTTGTACATATGTAATGAGATTTTCAATTAGAAAAAAAATCTTTCAAAATCATTCAAACAATTCAATTGTAGGTATTCTTTCCCAGAGATTACTAATAATGTTTTTTATTATTAAAGATTTGTGGTTTACAATTCAACTTCTCATGCATAACTTAATTTACAAGCCTGTGATAATATAGAATTGCATTTTGGTTTTCTGGGTATAATTTATTAATACGTTTGATATCTGTGTGATAAAATTTTAATATTTGGCAATTTTATTCTTATGAACTCTTCCAAATCTATGACAAAGTTGAAACTTCATCACTATTGTGGAACTGATCTTTTTTTCAAATAAAAGGAGAGTTTGACAAAAGATCTTATTTGGTATAGTTCCCTTACTATGTTAGGGATTTACTACTAAAAAGCTTTAAATATCCTGATTTGCTTAAGATGACATATATATATATATTTTTTTTTGAGATGGAGTCTCAAGCTATCCCCCTGGGTAGAGTGCCATGGCATCACAGCTCATAGCCTCCAACTCCTGGGCTCAAGAGAGTCTCCTGCCTCTGCCTCCCAAGTAGCTGGGACCACAGGCACCTGCCACAACACCCAGCCATATTTTGAAAAAAAAAAAAATTAAAAAATAAGATGATATTTTGAGATAATCCAGACTATAATCTTGAAAGATGAAGGTAAAGAAATTATTTCTTACATCTTCTAAAATAGGATCCTGCAGCTGTTAAGCATCAAAGTTGCTGATAAAGTTGCAGCTGCTGTGTGTTAAATCTTGAGGTAGGAAATAAAATCAAACTATATTTATTTCATCACTAATAAAATTGTAGCTGAATTGCAATCACTCACAAAGTAGATTATGTTACATACATTTTCACATCATATGATATAGTATTATAGATATTATAACTTAATATACACTGGGACTCTATCATTTCTACAAGTGTATAACCTATGTATTAGGAGAGAAGCAGGCATTCTAAAGTCAGGTTCAAGAAATTTCTAATTTGGCTTATAGCAAATTCCTAAAGATGCATATAAAATTGAAAATTAAAAATTACATTTTATATTATAAAAGAGAGTTATATTCTCAGAACTACAAAGTTACATCATTCATCTCATATGCTTCACTTCTAGATTTGATATTTAATAATATTTTTTCAGCTTTTTAAATACGATACTCAATATTTTTATGTTCCCTCAAATTAATGCACTAGAAAAACTTGCTTAAGGCTAAATGCCCATATGCCTGGAGCTAGAATCTAACTGCTTTTTGGCACACATATTACCTAGCCACTATTGCCTTAATTTGTCTAACATAATGAGATCTATACAGCTTTTCACATTTTTCACTTTGTATTCATTATTATGAAATAATAAATTCATGGTAACATGCAAATGTTTTTTTTAACAGTTTTGGACATTCTAAAATAATGAAATTAATTAAAATATTACCTAAAAAGCAATGTCATGATGTGATAGACCAATATATTTATCAGTTGATATGTAGATGTTTGAATTTGGCATAGGAAAGAGAGTTTAGAAGTGCTGATATATATATAACGTGAATTTATAACCCAGCAAGCCTGTTTTGTTTTTTTTTGTTTGTTTGTTTGTTTTTTTGCCTTACTCCTTTGAGCCACAGGCACCGCCCAGGGTTAATGTTTTTTTAACTGAGGTTACAAACTGGAGGTTACATTCCCATCATTCTCTTAGGAAGAGTTTTCTTAATGCATTCATTTTAATAAATTCAATTTTTTTTTCTATTCTCTATTGTAAACATTTCTGGTAAAACAATGGCTTCTCTTTGAATATTTTAATGAATATATTTAAATGTAATTTTAAAATATTTAACTGATTTTAATGGGCATATCTAATAGTGTGTCAGTATCTGTTAATTTTTTTCTTTTTCCCTTTTTTTTTAGAGTCTCACTCTATTGCTCCATGCTACAGGGCCATGGCATGAGCCTAGCTCACAGCAACCCCATATGCCTGGGCTCAAGCATCTCTCTTGCCTCAGTCCGCATGTAGTCCTACGTAGCTGAGACTACAGCCAACAACTACAATGCCTGCCTAATTATTTTTTTATTTTTAGTAGTACTTGGGTCTTTCTCTTACTAAGTTCTGAGTTCTGAAGCTTTTATGGTTTAATTAAATCCCATTTATATATTTTATTTTTGTTGCATTTGATTTTGGGGTCTTAGTCAAAAATTGGTTGCCTAAGGCAATGTCCAGAGAGCTTTTGTTAGATTTTCTTCTAAAACTTTTATGGTTTCAGACATTACATTTAAGTCTTTAATTAATCTTAAGTTAAATTTTTACATATGGTGAGAGGTGGGTGTTCAGTTTCATTTTTTGGTATGGCTATACAGTTTTCTCATCATCATTTATTGAATAGTATACTCTTTCCCCAGTTTTTTTTTTTTTTTTTTTTGCCTTGTCAAAAATCAGGTGGTTGTTGTTATATAATTTTATTTTGGGGCTCTCTTTTATGGAGCATTTACCTATGTATCTATATTTATGCTGGTACCATGCTGTTTTGGTTACTGGGTGTATAGTCTTGTAGTATAATTTTCAGTCAAGTAAAATAAAATAGACTACCCAACAGTCTTTTTGGACTATTGGTCTTTTTTTTTTTCTCAGGATTGCTGTGATTCCATATGAAATTTAGGATTGCTTTTTCTAATTCTGTAAAAACTGATACTGGTATTTTGCACTCACTTTGACTTTGCAGATTGTGTAGTCTGGCCATTTGAACAATATTGATTCTTTTAATCCATGAATACAGGATGGTGTTCCATTCATTTGTGTTATCTTCAATTTCTTTCCTCCATGATTTGTGATTGTTTTTGTAGCAATCTTTCAACAACCTTGTTTAAATATGCTCCTAGGTATTTTAATTTTTAGCAGCCATTATAAATTAAATTTCAACATCCCTTCCTGATAAAAATTCTCAAAAAGCTCTACATACATAGAATACACCTTAAAATAATAAAACCATACATGACAAATCCTTAGACAACTTAATACTGAATGGAAAAAGCTGAAATCATACACCTTAAGAATTGGAACAAATATGTCCACTGTCACCACTTATATTCAACATAGGACTAAAAGTTCTAGCAATAGAAATTAGGTAAGAGAGAGAAGTAAAGAGCATTCAAATTGGAAAAGAGAAACTCATATTATCTTGGTGTGCTGATGACATGATCTTAAACCTGAAAAACTCTAAGGTCTCCACCACAAACCTCCTAGATTTCATAATGAATTTACCAAGGTCTCAGGTTATAAAATTAACATACAAAAATCAATAGCATTACTATACATCAATAATGACCATGCTGAAAACCAAATTAAAAATATAGTCTTGGGGTGGTGCCTGTGGCTCAAAGGAGTAAGGTGCTGGCCCCATATACCGGAGGTGGTGGGTTCAAACATGGCCTCAGCCAAAAAAACTGCAAAAAAAAATGTATTATTTATATTCACAGTTTTTGCATCACTTAAAGGAGTGAAAAGATAGAAATAAACTATTCAATATGACCTCATCAATATTTTTGAGATCTTTGGCTGGAGTTAAAAGAGGGTATGGCTTTGTAAAGGGAAGAAGTATTATGTGTTTATATTTTTTAATAAGATGTACAGAACATATTTGTGTGTTGAGATAAATGTATCAGTCACAGAATGATGATGAAGACACAAGAAAATAAGTGTATAACTAAGGAAAGGACAGGATATCAAGAATGAATCTACATTAAAAGTGGAGAAGTAAAGATTAGATATTGTGGAACATAAGGCAAAATGGAGCAGAATGAGATGAGTAAGACCAGGGAAGGGGGAAGGATTGGTGGAGGGAGGGTGATTGGTGGACCACACCTATGGTGCATCTTACAAGGGTACATGTGAAATTTACTAGGTGTAGAATATAAATGTCTTAACATAATAACTAAGAAAATGCCGTGAAGGTTATGTTGACCAATTTGATGAAATCATTTCAAATTGTAAGTAAAACCAGCACATTTTATCCCATCGTTGCATTAATGTACACAGCTATGATTTAATAAAAAAAAAAAAAAGAAAGAAAGAAAAGAAAATTATCTGTAAATAAATCCAGAAGGAAAGAGTTGAAGCAATAGTTCCTCTGCATGTACTGTGCTTGGGAGAATCTGAGTCTGGAAGCTTGTATGTGATGGGAAAACTCTACAGAGACAACAAACATGTCAAGTGTAGCCATAGGCATCAGGAAGGTCCAAAATGAATTAATCAGCATGTTTTTCCAGTTGTTTAAAGCTTATTGATTGGAATTCTGGGTCTGGTCATATTCAGAGATTTCAGTGTATAGAAGAGTCCTAGAAAAGACTGTCAACAACACAGGTCTTAGTTTTAAGAAACATTGTTCACTACTTCCAATTATATTTATTAGCTGGTAGATCAAGAATGGGAAGATAAAGAAAAGAAATGACCAGGGCAGGGTGTTTGAGGACACAAAGAAGGAAGTCTACCATAAAAGAATAAAGCAGATGGGTAAACCAAGAGATACTGGTGCACCTTAGAGCTTATAAATTAAAGGTTTAATACATTTTTTTAAAAAGTAAGATTTAAGTCTCAAAGGAGTAATCTTATTTCAAGAACTGAAGAATAAATGAGCTAGATCAGAGGTGATCTTTGTGGCCAAATTTGTTAGGTAGCCTATTTTGTTATGTCCCCATGCTAACAGTGACTTCCACCATTTTAAAAGATTGCCCACAGATACACATGCACAATCATAGACACAAACACACATATACACAAAAAGCAGTCTATAAAAGAGGTTTTCATTGCCCAAAATGCTTAAATTATTCACTATTAATATCTGATCTTTTTGCAAAAACACTTGCCAATCCTTGAGTGTGATAAGCTTGATGCTGGACTCTAAGACCAATAGTAAGTTTACATTAAAACAAAGTAAAACAAACTTGATATGAAATGCCATACTTACAGAGATCCTGAATATGCATTTTATCATTTAGATATGTAATAATTATATATAATATAGAACTCAATAGGCAGTAGCTGAGACACGACTAACAAAAACACTCATTGTCCCCTCTGTTCCCCCGTTCATAAGAATTCTAAGTTATACCACAGAAGGAGTCAAATGGGTTAAGTTTCACAATATCACTTCTGCAGGAAATATGTTCCCACGTTCATTTCTCTCCTCTGAGTCTCCTGACTCAGCTATTTTATAGAACTTCCAGACTCCAGTGCCCATAAATCGGTAAGAATTGGCCTGTACCTCACTTTCATGTTCTTCCCAAATGGGCCTTGCATCTCATTGACTCATTTAGTCCTCAGAATAATTCAGAGTCAGTGCTTCACTTTATCAGGTATCCAGCAAATATGTTTTACACATTTAGCATAAGCCAGGCACTGGTCAGTGTAGTGAGGATAAACTGTTGACTAGAATAAAGTGGCATTTCTCAGATAGCTTCTACTCTTTTAGATGTAAATAGAAGAAGAAGGAAGGAAGAGGGAAGAAGGGAGAAAGAAAAAAAGGTGAAAGGGAAGGGCAAATTCTACAAAGAGATAGATGAGGGCAAAGAGCAGCTTGGAGAGATGTTTTAGCTAAATGGGGGCAGAGAATTTTTCTCTGAACTGATACAAATAATGAGAAGGAAGCAGAAGGGGAAGACTATTATTAAAAAAAAAAAAAAAAAAGGGATAAAGAGGACAAGGACCCAGAGGGAGAAAAAGCTTAAGGTATTCAGGGGACAGAAAGTTGAGGACCGCGGATCATGAGCTAGGAGAAAAGTTCGGGGTAGAAAGACAGACTGTAAGCAGGGCCCCAGGGCCTTCCTTATCACCGGCTCAAGTGCTTTCGTCTGCGAGGAGGCAAAATCACTAAAGCAGAAACCCCTTTTGTGATCAATTTTAACAACCCCTGATAAAAAGAAGATATTATAAAAAGAGTTGTGTATGCTGTATTCTCAACATAATTGTATGCAGCAAACTCTTCTCTTTCTGCCAGGCAAGAGTAAATACAATGCAATTATGAAGGAAATTATCCAAGTAGCTGTCACAGTGCAGTTCATGATTAATTATCTCGGAAATGTGTCCCCCATATCATTATAGGGTTTATGAGAAAGAAAAGACTGGGGTCTTTAGGACTAGGTTACCTAAAAAAATGTCCTTAGGGAAGTGTGATATAGGGTTTGGAACTGGAGAGCAGAGGAAGGGAGCAAAAAGAGCCAACAGCTGAAGGGATTTTCCCCCCTAGAGACTGAAATTGGACAGTTTGCCTCTAGCATAGTGTTTATGTGGAAAAATAGATGCATCTTAGATCAAATAACTAGGATCCTGTTCAAAATGCCTTCCAATTTGAAGAGCAGACTTTTTAAGAAAAGGGGGGATTTCAATGTTCATTATTCCCACCAGGATGTATTAAATAAGCACTTAATACCAGGTTCATTTTTTTAAAGAAACAATTTTAAAAGTCTACAGAGAAAAATGGGAAGTGACACTAACTACCATCTACCCACACTCACTTCAGTCTGAAACAGGGCATCTTTTCTATCCAGAAGATTGTAACTAATGTCCAAAACTGTGTTCCAGACTGCTGTGCATCATTGCAAATACTTTCTACTTTCTTTCCCAGGAAGAGTTGAGGAGTAGTTTTGAGTCTCCCAATGCATCTTAAAATAGGATGAACGTGACATGCCTATTACATCAGGGTCCGTGCTTTCTTACCATGTCGGGCTTGCAAACATCAGAGCAGTGCCTCGATTTTATTGGTTGTTTTCCTCCAAGTTGCTATGGCAGAAACAGAAGGCATAGCTCTCACTGATGTATTTATTTTTAAGACCAAACAACTACAAATATTTGGTACAGATGCTGTATTTTAGTTAGGAAAACAATATATACAAATAATTCAGCTTAAAGCAGTTGGGGGAGAGTGGCAGAAATTCCTATCATGGTTAACTCTGTTTGAATGATAAAGCACTTTGACAGTGGGCATTGTTCTTTTTCTAACAGCTTTTCTAGCATGGTACAGAAGTTAATAGTACCTACCCTCCCTTTCTAAGGACTGAAGTGACTAGCCTCTTCATAGCTAATTAGTCAGTCACAAACCAAAGAATAAAGTTAGACCATTGCAGTGAACTTACCTCAAAATCACAAAAACCACACAGTCAATATCATACTAAATGAGGAAATATTGAAAGCATTCTCCCTAAGGACTGAACAGGGGTGCTTCCTGTCACCACTTCTATTTGACATAGTGCTGAAAGTCCTAATCAGAACAATTTGCAAGAGAAAGAAATAAAGGGCATTGAAATCAGGAAAGAGGAAGTCAAACTATTACTTTTTGCTGATGATATGATCTTGCATCTAAAAAATCCCAATAACTTCTCCAAAGACTCTTGGTACTTGTTAATTCAGTAAAATGTCGAGTTACAAAATCAATGTACAGAAATCAATAGCACTTCTATATACTAATAACGGTCAACCCAAGAGTCAAATCAAAGACTTAATACCATTCACTGTAGCTACAAAGCAAATAAAATACTTAGGAATATACATAGCCAAAGAGGTGAAAGGTCACTTTCAAGGAGAATTGTGAAACCCTGATGAAAGAAATGGCAGGTGACACAGGCAGGTGGCAAACATCTCATGCTCCTGGATTGATAAACTCGACATTCTTAAGATGCCAATACTGCCCAAACACATTTACAGATTCAATGGAATCCCCATGAGAATATCAATGTCCTAGTTCACAGATCTATGCTTCTCTTGGAAAAAGATGAGCCCTAATAGCCAGAGCAATCTTTACCGAAACGGACAAATCTGGAGGCATCACATTACCAGACTCAAATTATAATGCAAGCCTATAGTGGCCAGAACAGCATGGTATTGGCATAAAAGAAGAGATGCAGACCAATGGAACAGAATTAAAAAAACAGATATAAAACCATTCCCCGGCAATAAACTGGTCCTCAGCAAAGCCGATAACATCATACACTGGTGAAGGGAATGCCTATTCAGTTAATGGCACTGAGGGAATGGGATGGTCACCTAAAGAATGAAATAGGATCCCTGTCTCTTTGGATTTTAATAATGGATCTATAGTATGTGTATGACATGATTTTATTATATATCATGTCATTGGGACTTAGGATAATTCTCTTTTCATAATTAAAAACCAACATATATAAAATAACATGCATTATCTCTACATCAAATGCTCCTTTCTCATTAAAGCCGAATTCATTTTGACACTAGCGAGTTCTTTCTATCAAGTTTGCTCACTGAAAATATTTTTCTTATTGATTGGCAGGGCAGTGTTCTCTGTACATTCTCATCGCTGACACAGTAAGAATCGCCTCCACGCTATATGTTCATCATTCTCCAACTTTAAGATGAATGTCTGTCATTATTTAATGCCTGGAATTCCTCGTCAAGTCACAAGGCTCATTTTGTATCTAAATTTGTTTTCTCAGGGCATATAACTGTATGCTTTCAAGCTCAAAGATCAAAAGCCCAGAATGAACGCACATGTCTTCATGGAACATGTGTGTGCCAGTGAGCTCATTTTACCACTATTAGACCTCAAAAGAGAGACCGACTAGACATAGTGAGTTGAAGTTACCAGATATGGTTCGTGGGAGATGAGGTTTATGCCAGGAGGACATAAGAGTGGAAATTAAAAAGCAGGTAAATAACCATTAAAGGATATTTGGTAGATTGTATAATGTGTGAAACCTCCTTTGAAAAGCTTCTGAGTATCTCTCTCTTTGGCAGGGTCCACTTTTCTGATGTTTAATCTTCCCAGATGCACCTACCTCTTTTATTCAGCTGTGCATGAATGCTGACACTCTGCTTAGTTTGAATGTTCATTAGTGGGCAATAAAATAATAAGGGTGTCGGGAACCAGCCCCAATATGGGATGGGTTTTTCTTAGTGGCTTGGTGGTATAGAGAGACAACTGGAAATTATAGGAAAAAATAGGAAATAACAAATAGGAAATAGATAGAAAAATCGTTCTCAAGAGTAGTGAGGATTTGGGAGGCAGCACACCCTTCTTTGAGAGGCTTTTAGTACACTGCCTTGAGTACCAGGCTACCTCTTGATTTATTTTATATATTAGTGTTTTAATCGTAAATCTCATGAAGGCAAGGCAAACAATTTTGCCATGGTTCTTGTTGGGTTTGTATTTTTTTAACAAGATGAATTTTTTAACTAAATATGTTAATTGTATGGATTTACTTGTTATTTTTATTGTTTTGAGGTATTTATGATCTTAATATAAACAGAGTCTGGATAGTGAAACAGTTTAGGAGTGAGACATTAGGAAATTATATCAGTCGGACCACACTTGCAAATCACAGATGTGATTTTTTAATATCTTGAAAGTCCTGTGTCTAGACAGATAGACTTTTTTAGCCAAACTAAGGTTACAGAAGAAAAGAGATATTCTATCTCTTTATCTGGTCCAGACTGATTTTTGTTGTGTTCAACAAAGTTGAAACATTTCACCTTTTTAATTTTCTAGAAGTATTTTTTTGGAGTGAGTATCCCTGACCTGGCAGAGAACTTCTGCGGCCTGTAGCCACGGTGGTGGTGGAACACTGTGGGGAGGCGGGGAGGGGAATGTCTCCAGTGAGACAGTTTTTAGAATTTTAAAAGGGACAGGTCACAACAGTGCTTTGCATGAAAGTTAAGAATTTTTTGAATCAACTTTTCTCCTGTTTCTGTTTTCTTTTTGTGTATTTTATGTAATCTTATTTTTAATTTAATTTTTCATTTATTTATAACTAAGAATTGAATATTGGTTCCAAGCTTATAAAATCATTAAGCACATCATTATGAGCACATTAAGTTACGACTTTCCCCTTAAGTCTTCTCACCATTTGGAAGGGAACTTCGTGAGTGACCTAGGTTCAATTTTCATCTCTCTTCTCCAAATCAGATTTTTTACTTTGGGCAAATTATCCTTGTGTATATTGTTTTATAGTCTTAACAAGGTGGAAGTGGCTAGACTATTGATAAATTTTATTAAGTAAATAAAGCTTTGTGTTGCTAATTCAAATCCTATTAAATTTCGGATCTGTTGTAAATTTAATCCTGTAAACTGAACTCCTGTACTGCCTTCTGGGTACAGAGTCAGATTTAGTGTTTATAGTTTGACATTGACTTGCAAAGTTATGCCTATAAACAACTCTATTATATATAACCTGCAATTGAAGTTTCATAGAAAAATCAAAATATTAAGTGACGTTTACTTGTTTCTTGATTCTTGGTACGTGGTCTAGTTCCTATTTATCCCAAAGAATTCAGTGACTCATGAAGATTAAGGATGATATAGAAGAAACTTTAGGGAAAAACAGTCAAGCCTTAGTGTTTCATGTTAAAAATTAACTTAAGAAACTCAAATCTGAAATAATAGGCCTGGTGTGGTGGCTCACACCTGTAATCCTTTCACTCTGGGAGGCTGAGGCAAGAGAACTGCTTAAGCTGAGCAGTTCCTGACTAGCCTGAACAAGAGAAATATCCTTTCTCTATAAAAATAGAGAAAAATTAGCTGGGCATTTTTGGAATGCCTACAGTCCCAGCCACTCAGGAGGCTGAGGCATGAGGATCAATTGAGCCCAGGAGTTTGAGGTTGCTGAGCTCAACACCATGGCACTCAATCCTAGGACAACAGAGCGAGACTCTGTTTCAAGAAAAAAAAAAAAACCTTAAATATTAGCACATTCATTTGCTAGACAAAAATAAAAAATGCCACAGATTGGTTGACTTACACAACAGAAATGTTAAATTCTCACAGTTTTCTGGAGGCTGGGCAGCAAGCTTGCTTTCTTCTAACCCCTCTCCCCATCTTTCAGATGTCTGTCTCCCTGTGTCCTCAGATGGGCTTTCTTTTCAGAATGTACATCCTTGGTGTGTCTGTGTGTCCAAAGCACTTCTTAAAAAGACACAGAACCCATTTGAATGAAGGATCACCTCTATTACCTCATTTAACTTTAATTACCTCTTTAAAGGCCCTATATTCAAACATAGTTCCATTCTGGGATGCTTGGAATTAGGAGGCCAACAAATGCATTTTAAGAGGACACAGTTCAGTCCCTAACAGTGTTGAGGGAAAGCATTTTGTGAATATCTGAGTGAAGTCCTGACCTCGACAACAAAGTGTGAGAAAATAAGAGTCCTCCCTTCCTGACATTCTGTGGTGCAGGCATAGGACACAGAGGCCAGCACATCGCTAGAGAGAACGTGGAATATCATGCCTGGAAAAGTGCCTTTGAAGCAGAGGATTGGTATCAAAACCTCCACTCAATTTGAGGAAAATTTAGACTGGAGAAAATTTGGGCCTGTTTTCCAGTTGGAAACTAAGGAACAACAAACTCATCCACGAAACTGTGGACCTAACCTCGTATCAGAACTCTCACATGACAGCGAGTCTGGATGGAATCTACACAGAGAGGCCTGAGGCAGCTTCACAGAAAGTTTCCCTACAGAGCCATTGGTCACCCATTTTCTTTATTATCCCAATCCATACCTTCAGAACTTGTCGAACAGTTGTGATATGACGATCAAACGTGAATGGAAAATGGAAGTCAGGTGTAGGAGCAGAAGGAATCTGGGGAGCAGGTACTTTACCGATATTGGCAGAAAAGTCCCCATGATTCAAATGACTGAGAAATCACTGTATAATTTCTTTTCAAGAGACCAAGTTATTTACAACTAGGCAGAATGGAAGCATTAAGAAGAGCTTTAGGAATAAAAAAACAATTAGATATGTCACGATATTTAAAATGCATAAATTGAACATAAATTTCTATCTGGTACTCATATTTGGGCTTTTCTTTTTTTAAAGCTACATTTGAATTTGTGTGTGTATTATCTGGGGTGGAGGTGCATTTTTATAATAGTGTTTGACGTTTTGTTCCTAGTAGAGCAAATAAATTATTACTATGATTACAAAGCTAAAATGAGGCCATGTTTTAAGCTATTTTGCAAGAACTTCTTAGCATTTTCACAGTTTAAACACCATGTCTCAGTTACATTGCAGTTGCCAAAAGTCTCTATCACACGGGCTGTCAATGCATATGCATGATTTCCTACACCGTTTCAGAATTCTCCTTAACAATTTCAACTACCCTGTTTCCCCTGGTGCCAAACTATGACAACTGCAGTCTCCAATTTAGGGTATTGATTAGTGGTGGCACATCAGCCACTCACGGATATTCCTCTGGATCAAGCCACTTTGGTGTGGCAGATACACACGATGGAAGACTGAACAGGTGCAGCATGAGCTGAGCCTCCATCGTTTTCCTTCCTCAAGATACTTTCATATTCTTATGTGGAGAAACTGATTTGTAAAATTTTTAATTAAAATCATAACTATACATGTATGGGGTCAATGTGATGATTTGATATCCAATGTGGAATGCTTAAATCAAACGGACTGACAGAATCATCACCTCACTTACTTATTTTTTTATGGTAAGACACTTAAAATTGACTCTTAGTTATTTTGAAATCTTTCCTTGCATTGTGCACATCTGGTGAAAACTAGATTTTAAAGCGCAAGCCAAATGATTTTCATGGGTGGGAGTGAAATGAAAAAACATAACTTAAAAACGAGAAACCTGGTTATTGATTAAACAGGTATTTTTTTTTTTTAATGTACTTCCATTTACCAGTAATTGATGTGTTTCTTATCTGCCTCCAAAGCCAAGGTTGGAGGGAGAACTTTAGATACAATGGTAATGCTTTTGCCATTATACCCAATTTTTGAGAACAGCAAGCCCCATTTGACTATTCACCTCAGCCTGTGTGTTCCTGCTGGTTTGAAGTCATCAAATGCTGGGTCATGGTATTTTACCTGAGCTGAAACTTGCTTCGGCCTTGTCCCTTGAACTCCTGTTTAAGTTGAAAATAAGAGTTTCTGACTCTAAAGGGAACAAAGCCAAAAAACAAAAAAAACAAAAAACTGCTTCAACACAAATAACATATTTAAATATATTTTCTGAGGAGGCAGGCAAATGTTTCCTGGATCATGTTTGCAGTGAGCAGATAACAGGAGGGAAGTAAGGATATATATGCTTCTTCCTGGCAGGGAGGGAATCATAGACTGATCGCGTTTGCGGGTAGACTGCAGGTTAGGAGAGGACAGATATCCTTGATCTCAGAACAAAACCAGCCGTGAAATATCACGCACATTCTGAACTCTTCCACTACTTTTTCACTGTGCTTAGACACTTTTCTCCCAAACGGCACAGATCATAAAAACTGTCAGTGGTCTGTCCCTGAATAATGCATCAGGAATGAAGAAACCCCAAACTGCTGAAACAACAGTGCAATCTGCCGTTACTGGGAGTGTCAGTTTATGACAGAGTTTATGCGTAGTTCCTGTTACTTACGTGGAATAGTTCGTAATTCATAAAGAGATAGTCTTACTCGTTTCACAAAATAAAAAAATAACTTATTCTTGGGCATAGGGCTAGGAACTTATTGAGTAGGTGTTTATATGAGATTCATAATCTTAGATTTATTATTTGACAATTTTTAACCTTAGTTTTCTCTTCTCCTAAAAGGGAAAGTGTAATTTTCAGAGTGATGCTGTTGAATATTGATAATATTATTATTGTTTCCTAGTTATGATACAACATCTATGAATCATTAGGTCAACATTTTTGGTAATGTTTTCTTTTTATAAACATAATATTCAGGATGGCGCCTGTGGCTCAAAGGAGTAAGGTACCAGCCCTGTATGCCGGAGGTGGTGGGTTCAAAAACCACAAAAAATAAATAAACAAATAATAATAATATTCAAAGGAAGAAATTTCATGAATGAAATAGATTGCACTTTGTACTTTTAGTAAATTTCTCAATTATAAATAAAAACTCTATAAGTAAGAAAAAATAGTGAATTAAAAGATAAGCTTGGAAAAAAAATAGGGTGGTGCCTATGGCTCAAAAGAGTAGGGCACGGGTCCCATATGCAGGAGGTGGCAGGTTCAAACCCAGCCCCAGCCAGAAAACAAAAACCAACCAAACAAAAAAAGATAAGCTTGGGGATTAGAAATTTGTGGACTTCTAGATCCTTCAGTGTAGCCTTTGGACTAAATCCAAATTTTATTTTATAAATGAATATATTTAAAATATGAAAGAATAAAATAAGTTACAATGAAATAATCTTCCCAGATTGACTGGCACAATTAAAACATTAGGGGAGGGGGTGGATGGGTGGAGTGAGCGTGATTGGTGGGATCACTTTTATGGTTTATCTTACAAGGGTACAAGTGATTCATCCTAAAGGTAGAATATAAATGTCTTAACACAATAACTAAGAAAATGACATGAAGTCTATGTTAACCAGTTTGATGAAAATATTTCAAATTGTATATGAAAACACCACACCGTATCCCATGATTGCATTAATGTATATGGCTATCATTTAATTAAAAAAAAATTATTAGGAAACCACAGGGCTAAATTGACGATTGCTATGCTCATTTTTTAATTTTAACTTACCCCACTACTGCACCAGGTTGGTTGGCAAGAGTTTAAGGGGGTAGAATATGCTAATCTCTTATCAACGTTTGAGAACAGCGCACTATGTTTCTGTTTAACATGGAATTTGCGAATAGTTGCACTGCTCAGCAGCATTTTTTTAATTCTATCTGCTTAACAACCCATCACATCAAAGAGGACCAAGAGAATACTGAAGGAGGAAAACAGAGTTTTGAATGAGTTTTGGAAACTGCAATATTATCTTGTTTCTTCTAAAGATTATTTTCTTCCTCCCGGGGAAGGGCACAACTTGGACTTTGCCTACACACACAAACAATGTAATCTATTGTCTGTACCCTCATATTAATCTGAAATTTAAAAAAGAAAAATTCAATGCTCATAAGCAATCTAACACTCATAAGAACCAAAAATATTTGAAATTAGAGGGAGAGGCACATAGATTGTTACTGCAGAAATTAAAACATAAAAGGCAAAGATAATTCTTTCGAGCAGCAATACAACCTGGAATTAATGCCAATGAAGCAACTTGTATACTTGAGAAAAAGTGGGAAGCCACTCAGTGATGTAGAAATTGTGAAAGAATGTCCTACCAACGGGGTAGAATTTGTAGACTCCAGTAAGATTTTAATGTACAAACAACTGCCTCTTTCAAGGAGAACAATGCTGATCAACAGCATGAATTAGACTTCAACTTCACAGAACAACTTCATGCAATACTTCAAAAGGAAAATATATATTAATCAATCACTCTGGCTGAATCAACTGATACTACAGACTTATTGAAGGCTTTTTACTTCATACAAGTCACAAAAGATTTTCTTTGCTTGTGAAGAGTTACTTGCTTTGGGAACTCTTGTGACCATAACACAGGGAATAGATATCTTCAACAACTTTCAAGATAAATGTCATGAAGTTGGATGAGTTTGGTAAACTTATTGAGTGTATGTATAGAGGGTGCACCTTCCATGACAGGAAAACATGAAGGGCTTATTACATAGATTTTAAAAAGCATTAATAGATCCAGATGCTCTCATTTCTATTCACTATATCTTGCATCAACAAAATCTCAGTACTAAAGCTACTATTTTAAGTGGGACTTTGCAATGAAATATAAATATTGCTAACTATAATATGTTCCTGCAAATTAAACATCACACCATCAGTTTCATAATGTAATAAAGTTGAATGATGAGAAATTCAATGTGGATTAGCCATATTATTCTATATTGAATTGGTTATTGCAGCAACAAGTATTGGTCACAATTTTATCTCTGTGAGAACAGATAATTACTATAAATATTTTTTTAGAGACAGAGTCTCACTTTGTTGCCCTAGGTAAGTGCTGTGGCATCATAGCTCACAACAACCTCAAATTCCTGGGCTCAAGTGATCCTCTTAACTCAGCCTTCTGAGTAGCTGAGAATACAGGCACCCATTACAGTACCTGGCTATTTTTTAGGGACAAGATCTCACTCTTGCTCAGGCTGGCCTTGAACTCCTGGGCCTCCAAGAGTGCTAGGATTACAGGTGTGAGACACCACACTCAGGCAGATAATTAAATTTTATGAAAAACAGAATTAGGATGTGAATTATTGGAAGGTTTCTATAGGAATGCAACATTCCTGTGTGATATAATGTCAAATGAAGGTGAGATGAATATTTCTTTGGAAGGTAAAATTAAGTCTATATATGATATGTGGAGAAAATCCCCCAAGCATTTCTAAATAAGTTATCTTTTTACAAAACATTTCTTCAAAAGGAAATTTCGGATTAATATTTTCCCTCGTTAGCAAAAGTCACTGATGAGTAGGCAGAAGTATGTGAATCCTTTGAAGGATACACAGCTGTTACAGACCTATCAATTGGACAACATCAATGAAAGATTCACTGACTTTCAGAATCATGACATTGCACTCAAATTAGCATGTCAGCCTTACCTAGTTGATATCACTAAGGCACTAAAGAGAGAATTGATTGAACTCTCAATAGATGACATTTTAAAGTCAATGTTTGATGCTAAAAATATCTAATTGAAATACCAATAACGTGCAGTAGAACACCCAGAGCTTCAGTAAAATGTTTTATTGCTTTTCAACCACTTAGTGCTAGGATTCTACATTTTTTTTCTACATCCTTTTACCTAACTAAAAATAAGACAGATCAAGATGCCCTTAAGGTCACCAAAGGCTGACACCCATCTAGAGGATCAATTGAATCTGTGGACCTTCACGTTGCAACCAAAAACTCAAATGCTAAAAGGTGAGTTAACAAATAATTTTCACTGGATGCAATGGCTCATGCCTACCTATAATCCCAGCACTTGAGAGGCCAAGGTGGGTGGATTGCCTGAGCTCAGGAGTTCAAGACAGTGTGAGCAAGAGCAAGACCTTGACTCTAAAAAATAGCCAGGCATTGTGGCGGGCACTTGTAGTATCAGCTACTTGGGAGGCTGAGGCAAGAGAATCACTTGAGCCCAAGAGTTTGAACTTGCTGTGATCTGTGATGTCGTGGCAGTCTACTGAGGGTAACAAAGTAAGACACCATCTCAAAAACAAAACAAAACAAACAAACAAACAAAAAGCAGTTTTTATTTTTTGAAATTAGTTAACTACATAGTAGTTAGATTTTTACAAAATAATGAACATTTTAAAGTATATCTTAAATGAGGACTTATTTGATTACAGCTAAATTAATGTGGTCTTCCAACATGAAAAGCTTCCCACTTCAGAATAAGCTCTAAATATTTAAATGAACATTAGTGCATTGTTTTAAATAAACTGGCTTCCTCAGGCAGAATACCCAATAACATCTGCTTATTAGCTTCCAAGTATTTGTTAATCAGATTGCAGATATAAAATTCTAGGCTAAAAAGGAGAAAGAAGAAAAGCTGGATGAAGTCCTGTAGTCACTTGAACAAAACTGAATGTGATTTTTTCCAAAATAAAAGAGAAGTGAAAATTAATGACTCATATTTTTCTTGTTTTCTATTCCTAATTGTTTGGGATTGTCCTATAGCGGAGACTAGTGCAATTTTAACTTTCCCTGGGGTTACTTTCTTTTTGAAAAAGCTCTATTTTAACGAACAAAATAATTTTTAACCACCAAACTAAAAAAAAAAAAAAAAATTCCAAAATGTTTTCAGTAGTATTGTATTCAGAGTAAAATTTTACTCCCTGGAAACCAGGGATGTATGCCTAATTAGTAGACTTAAGTAGAATCTATTTCTTGACCATCAAATCTCCTGAACACTCATATTTAAGTAAACATTCTTGATTTGTATTAACAATTAAATTAGAACGAAATCCAATTAAAGTTCAATTAGCAATTTAAGGATTCAGATTTGCAAAATGTACAGTGAATTTTAATCTTCATTCAGTGATTGACGTGCATGTTCAGAGTACTCAGCTCTTACATGTTCCAAATGGCATTTTCATTTTCACACACAGGGCACATACTGAGTTAGTCAATGCTTTCTAATAAGCCTTATAATAAAGCTTTCTAATAAAGCAACCTGGAACTGATAATTGATGTCATTATAAACAAATGAAATAAATCAATCTAAGTGAATCTGGCAATGCTTTTTTCTACATTTACTATAATTATGACAACATATTCCCATGTTTCTCCACAAAGCATTTTTACTGTGTGCGGACTTGTTCCCGTATGACCATTAAAAAAAAGAAAATGTAGAGCATTTTATGCAAACAGGTCTGTGTTTTTATTTTATTTTATTTTATTTTTTACTTAGAGAAATATTTTGTATAAGAAAGGAAGGATTCAAACAAAAGAATAAGTAGAGACTACAATATAAAGGGTAAAGAAAACTGAAAATTCACTTTAAGTGTTATTGTTTATAACAATAACACAAGACTAGATAACACAAGACTAATAGAATGTAGGTCTCAAAAAATGTTCTCTGAGCAAAATTCTCCTTAACTGTGGCTATTTAGTAGATTCTACTAAATCCTAATATAGTACAAATATATTTTCAAATCAATAAAACATATGCACCCAGCTGCATACAAATATTTATACTTGTGACTGCATCAGAATTCAGGTAATTTAGTTATAGGCATTAGCACCCATCATGGAGACCCGGATACAGAGGCACAATAGTGTGGCATTGGTGAGTTCCATGCACTCTATTGACCCCCAAAGAGCCCATCACCACAGCAGTTCTAGGACTAAGGTGGCCTTCTTTGTTGCAGCGGCTAAGATTCATGCCTGGCATGTATGTTACTAGCCCTGGCTCACACATAATATTGGGAATCATGCACCAGTAGACAAGCAAACTCAGACATTAAAAGCCAGGGAGGGACAAGTGGGGCTCAGGATGACCAGCAGGGCCTCAGCTGGTCTGGAAAGCAGCCGGCTTGCCCTCTGGTGCCATGTCATTGGCAATAACAGGGAGAAGTTTGGTACCAGAAAGGGAAAGTGTAGTCTTAGTTTTTGGAAGGTAAGGCAAAAATAGAAAATGAGATTAAGAGACCAAGGTGATTACTGGTTTCAAAGATTAGAGAAAATGAAAAAAAGGGATATCATTTCTTAGTAAACTATTCTATTTATAAACAACTCTGTAATTGATCTGCAATATTAGCCGTTCATATTCCTTGGGACTCTATGCTATTCCCATGCACATTAGCGTGGTAGTTAAGAATAAGAGCTCTGGGACCACACCGACTAGCCATTTTCGAGCTGGATGATTTAGACCAGGCACCCTTAAACTACAGCCCACAGGCCACATGCGGCCCATCAAGGACATTTATCTGGCCCACTGGGTGTTTTTGCTACTGTTGCCTGTCCTGCTTAGTAACCGACTCGTCCTGGGGCCACAATCCGGCCCTCCAATGGTCTGAGGGACAGTGAACTGGCCCCCTGTTTAAAAAGTTTGAGGACCCCTGACTTAGACAATTAACTTAAATTCTCTGTGCTCCAGTTTGGTCATCTACAAAAAGAGTATTATAATAATCCATCTAAAGCATGGAGGAGTTATAATAATTACAAGTATTAACACAGACAGCATGCCCACAACATTATGTGGACTATACTTATTAAGAACTATATCAGTTTTTGGCAATGTCAATTTCTTCACCAATGTGAAGAAAATCACAGACCCTACAGTACGTTCATGATGCACTAACACACTATAACTAAATTACCTGAATTCAGTAAAGAGCATTATACATATTTGTTATAATTTTTATAATCAAACTTCTACTAAAATATTGATATGAAATTTTTATGTGTATTAAGTATATTCATGTTTGATCTGGAAACTATTTAAAACTTGATCAAATTCTAAATTTTTCTGAGATCATGTTAAAATTCTGCATGTTTTTATATATATTATTGATTATTAATATATGTTTTATATTATACATGTACAAAATAGGAAAGAAAGATTCCAAAATTTGTTAATTATTGTACTGAGTAGGAACTACACTTTGAACAGGCAAGAGTATCTTATCTACATCTAAACTGTAGTAATACCTTTAGTATTCTAAGGGTCCCTAATAGCATAGATTATTCTATGCTATTCCTTATCATAGAATATATGTATATTCTATGATAGATATTCTATAGAATATATACTAGATTACTCACAAAAATTAAAAGCATATTTATTTATCTATATATGAAATTTAAATTTATTTGTTAAATCAATTTTTAAAAGTAGGAAATATAAAAAATTTAACAGTTTTATGAATCATATTAGTAACCCTATATATTATAGTTAATTGAATCTAATATACTCTATCTGCATTTTTATAAAGACAGAAACAGAGACTTAGGTAAAGTAAACAGAGATGAACAGAGTCAGGTAAATTGAAAATATTTGGCATGCATGAAATAAAATGTCCAGAATTAGAATCCATTTTAACATTACTTTAGACCTAGGCACTTTTGCTTTATTAGTGCCACCAATTTAACTTTTTCTTTCAGTTTGGCAGAGAATTGCCTTATATCTCAAGATGAGTTATAGACTCTTAAAATACATGTCCTGTGTGATCAGTAACTGAATGAACATTTTTCTTCCCATCCCTATCATTACAACATAGTGCCAGCAAGTGCCCAAAGTCCCTTGATCACAAGGCATAAGATACATGCGGCAGAGTTTTTGCAACATAACTTTGATCATGAAATAGTAAACAAAATTGCAAGTGAATACTTTATGGGTATTCCTGCTAACCAGTTTCAATGGTAACTAAATCAGACCACTTAGAAAAGGAGCAAATGAAAATCCAATATTAATTGCATTTGATAAACTCATGGCAACCCAACTAGTATTCTATTATTTGATATTGCTACCATTTCATAAAAGGTGAAGTATCAAACAATTTAACTGGCATATTTTGCAATGACATCACTTCTGAGATAAAAGAATAAGATATCTAAAAGAATTATTTGTACTTTCATGTTCATTGTTGCATTATTCACAAAAATAAACGTATGGAAACAACCAAAATATCCAGCTACATGTGAAAGAACAAAGAAAAAACAATATATTCCTACAATTGAATGTGATTCAATCTCGTAAAGGAAGGAAATCCTGCCACATTTAACAACATGGATGAACTTGGAGGCTAGTATGCTCCCTCAGATGAGTTAATCACAGGACAAGTACTGCATGATGGCATTCACATGAAGCATCTAAATTAGTACTAGAAAGCAAAAGTAGAAAAAGTTGGGGCTGATGGAGTGAGGGAAATGGGATAAATACCAATCTATTTCTAAGCTTTAAATCCAATTCTCCTGGTTCGGCACCTGTGACTCAATCGGCTAAGGCACCAGCCACCTACACTTAAGCTGTGATGCCATGGCACTCTACCCAGGGGGATAGCTTGAGGCTCCGTCTCAAAAAAAAAAATCCAATTCTCCTTTCCCTCTTTTATTGTTGAATAATGTTTTCTCTTTAAATTGCTGTCCAACTTATAATTTTCTTTAATATAATATAAAGTAATAATGCTTTAGAAAGTATATTTACAAAATTACTTCCCAGTTATATAGATACATGTAGTATATAGTATCTACAAGGGCTATTATGTTTAAATATGTGAATGCATTGGTGATCAGGAAGTAATATGCTAAGAAATATTTTATTTTGATATTGCGATAAATGTTGGACTTAACAATTATTAGATTTGAATGTATGTTGTGCTAAGTTCACAGCCGAAGTGGTTACCACTGGGAAAAAAAGTTAATATTACAAATGCATTTCTTACTTAATATTAAGAAATATGAAGATATTGTTAATGGTATATAAAGACAAAGGACTGATTATAAAAAATAGTTTGCCTGTATTTGTGCAGCTGGCTACATATGCCAGCAGTGCAATTATATAAAGTTGTTGTAGCTACTCTTTTGCCATCATTGGTAGAGTTTCAGACGGCTACAATTAAGCATTTTGGGTTTAATAATACAAAACTGACAGTAACAATGGACTCTGTCACTATGTTAACAAAGACTTTTTGCAGAACTTGAAAGACAATGCATCCAGCAATTCTTAAATAATGTACATTCTGTACGAACTTGAAGAGTAAGCAAAATAACCTTTGACTAACACAATGTGGATGTCTCAGGTCTAGAATGTGGCTTGCCATTCTGTTCATCCACTTGTCATAGATGGTGCCAGTTGCCTTACAAGTTAATTATTGGTGTCCCTAAGGCTGTTTCCCAGAGATAATACTATATTGATCAAAGAGAAAAGTATTTTCATGAAAATATCTATGATCAGAGCCAGACATCAGAAATGTGTTCTTCTTTTCTTAAAGAGCTGTAAAATCATTTCTAGATGTCTGGTAACGTTCTTGTCTGGTTTACTGTCTATTTAAAAGATGAAACTGACAAGGCCCCTATGATGCTGAAGATTAGTGTAGGATTAATGCTTTTTAACTTAGATATCTTAGATGACTTATTATTTCATGGGTTCGAGACAGACTGAAAAATATTCAAATGAATCTGGTTTTCATATAATTCCATTGAAGATCTAAATGCATCTTCTCCTGCGGGTAAGCAAATGCGCCCACACTGAAATCCCTAATGTTTAATGAAATGTTCAGAAGCTAAAGAAAGAACATTGAGCAGAGAATAAAATATAACCAGTCACTTGAATCTGTTAATATGAAGTAAGAAATATCTGGGCTTTTGCAAACTAGTAAGGATCATAGGGCCTGTGTTTGGGAATTTTTAACCTGTACTTTGTTTGCTATTGGAAAAGTAACGTCAGTGCTCTAATGGAGGTTATGTATCAATAAATAACCTGTTTTTAAAAATTGTTTTATTTCAGAATATGACAGAATATACATGCTTTTGTTATATAATTTTGCTTATTTTAAGTCAAATGTATAAGTGTGCCCTTCATTCAGAATACATATATTGCCCCAGTTAGGTGTGAATTTACCCATCCACCTCCACTTGAGTTCATTGAATTTTACTTTGAGACATGCATATGCCAGTGTTGATTGCCTAGTTCCAAGTTAGTACTGAGTAGACTATGGGCTTTGTTCTTTCAGGCTTGTCATACTTTTTTTTTTTTTTTTGAGACGGAGCCTCAAGCTATCCCCCTGGGTAGAGTGCCATGGCATCACAGCTCACAGCAACCTCCAACTCCTGGGCTCAAGCGAGTCTCCTGCCTCCGCCTCCCAAGTAGCTGGGACCACAG
>CAUYQV010117391.1:0-15300 GCA_963574575.1 Galagoides demidoff
TCATACTGGGATGCCTTGGAAACCTACAAAGAAGACCCAACTAAGACAGTATAGAAGTCTGGAGAAAAACAACGGCAGCAGCAAAATAATAACAGCAAAACTGCCTCTTGGAGACCTTAACTGTTCTCCCATGCTTTTTAGGGTCTGGGTATTGGACCGCAAGTGTTTGCTCACCAGAAATTTAAATCAGAGCATGTGACAAGCAGCCATTTCTCACTGCCCTTCCTAAGTCACACCTGTGAGGGTGGCAGGGACAGCTGGTGTTTGGGGATAGCTAGTTTTTGTAAGATTAACATCTGAGGATGGTGGGACGGAGGACAACCTTACCCTTCATCCTCTCAGAGGTGCTCTCATCTCTTTTTCTACTAATCCTGAAAGGACTAGATCTCTAGATAAGAGTTTCCCTTCTGGGCACTGGGCTAAGAAGGAAGACAGAACTGAAATAAATGTTTTTTGGCCTCAAGGAATTTACTTAATTCTCCTGCCAGTCAATCAAGACACCAAAGAAAGGCTGGGAGTGGGGCTCATGCCTGTAATCCTAGCACTCTGGGAGGCTGAAGCAAGAGGATCAGTTGATCTCAGGAGTTTGAGACCAGCCTGAGCAAGAGCAAGATCTTGTCTGTACTAAAAATGGAAAAATTAGCCGGGTATCATGATGGGCACCGTTAGTCTCAGCTACTCAGAAGGCTGAGACAGGAAGATTGCTTGAACCCAGCAGTCTGAGGTGGCTGTGAGCTAGACTGATGCCACCGCACTCTAGCGTGGGCAACAGAGTGAGACCCTGTCAAAAAAAAAAAAAGACACCCGAAGAGTCAGAACCTTCGGAAGAGACATCTTCCAAATCCCATCTCACATAGGGGCAGCCTCACTGTAAGCTTTAATTTCTGACCTACTCCTCTATAAATTCAAGTACAAACAAAACCAGAAGCATCAATTACTAAATGCTAGCAAAGGCCAGCCAAGTAAGTGTTATCTCTAGAATAAATAAAACCTTGTGTTGATGATGATGATATTTCAAACCAGTTTCTCTCATGCTGATACCTAATTGGTAACTCATTCACCTTCCTACTTTTCATCTTCCCTCCTCTATGACAAGGTGTTGATAAAGGCAAAACCAAAGTCACATTAGTTGGTGCATTGGTTTTTATAGAAGCAAGTTTTACTTCTACAAAAGTCAGTTCCTGTGAGTTCCTGTTTGTGTCCTATGTCATTTTTATGCCTCTTTTCTATAGTAGTGGGTAATTAGAATTTGAACATACTGTATTTACGATTCTTGGGCCTTGATAATTCTTTGATCCAAATGGATATTATCTAAATCGTGGAGGATCTTTCTCTGGGCAAGGCCCTACAGGGAATAGAGACAAGGGAATGTCCTAAGATCCAGGAGCCAATGCACTCTCTAGAATCAGGATTGTTTATAAAGTCTCTATCTTCTATAGACCTTGAGGCAAATAGAGACCTTAATCTGTATTTTAAGTCATTGTGGAGAATGGCTAGTAAAGACACCGAGAGGCCACATCCTCTATACTACACAGAATTGAAAAACAATATTAATAATAGTTAGTACAACATAATAAGAGCTAGTACAAGGTGCTTGCTCTTTACCCATCTTATATACAAACACACATATATATATCTCCTCTCTTATCTTTCACAGCAATTCTATGAGAGAGGTACTATGTTACCTTTATTTTACAGATGAGAAAAGAGGAAGTAGGCAGAGGAAAGCTGGGAGGCTAATTGTGGGAAAGGGATAGTTTGATGTAGCATGAAGAATTTGGAAAAGAAAAAATCTCTTGGCTTGGCGCCTATGGCTCAAGCAGGTAAGGTGCCAGCCACATACACCTGAGCTGGCAGGTTCAAATCCAGCCCGGGCCTGACAAACAACAATGACGGCCACAACAAAAAAAGAATAGCTGGGCATTGTGCAGGCACCTGTAGTCCCAGCTCCTTGGGAGGCTGAGGTGAGAGAATCACTTAAGCCCAAGAGTCTGAGGTTGCTGTGAGCTGTGATGCCACGGCACTCTACCAAGGGTGACATAGGGAGACTCTGTCACCAAAAAAAAAAAAAAAAACTCTAATAGTGCATAATGGCTAAAATGAGTTTAATCAAAATCTGAAAGAGGGAGTTTTGATAGAGGGAGGGTAAAAGGCAGGACCACACCTATGGAGCATATTGCAAGGGTACAAGTCAAATCTGTCAAGTGTAGAACATAAATGTCTTAACACAATAATCAAGTAAATGAGGCAAAAGCTATGTTAATTGGTTTGATGTAACCACGTCAGATTGTATAAAAAAAAATCAACACATTGTACCCCACACATGCATAAATGTATTTATGATCTATGTGTATTTGACTTAATAAAAAAAAATCTGAAAGTATAAGAAATTCCAATGGTACTAAACTGAATTAAGTCACCAAGCATACAGCAGGTACAGAAGAAACTCACCAAGATAGGTTTACGTTACCATGCGTATATGAATTAACCTTGACAGTCTGAGACAAAATTCAAATGATTTTTAAGGTACAAAGACATACTTTACAATTGTCAGGAGAATAAAAAGAGCAGCGTACAAAAGATAATCCAGCAAAATTAGCAATGTGTTTAATAAAATAAACTGAGAAATGCAGTTTCATGGGGTATTTACCACATCAAACCCTGAAATAAATGCATTCTTTTGATAAAATGTTGCATTTAAATATCACTACGCTATTTCTAATCTTCAGGAGTATGGCCTCGGTTTTCATCTGAATGTTTGCTGTTATGTAGATCTGTGCAAATCTCCTTACCAAAAATGTTAGAAGAAAATTTATAAATCAGGACCTGTTTTCGAACACAGGCCTACAATACAAAGTTAGAGTGGGGTCTAAAAACAGTTGTTTTTGTTTACATTTAATAAAATTTCTGAATAAACACTATTTTTAAATGTACAAAAGACATCCCCTAGATCAGTGGTTCTCAACCTTCCTCATGCCGCGGCCCTTTAGTACAGTTCCTGTGGGTCACGACCCACAAGTTGAGAGCCACTGCCCTAGATGAAAAGTACATGTAGTATATTGTCACAAAAATTATGAAATAGTGGAATATTATAAATCATTCATTTTAGAGCAAGCATTCTAGAGTTCGAATGCCTGGTGTGAATCCTACCTCAGTCAGCCTACCATTACAGTTTTGTCTAAGTTCCCTCTGGACATATTACTTTATCTCTTTCATCAGTTTTAAAAAAGAAAGTACTAAGCGGACCTAGTTCATAAGGATAGTATAAGAATAAAATAATAAAACAATCTCTGTGATGTTCTTCTTGGCCACACAGGAATAGGTCATCACGTGGTAGCCCTTATTTTCACTGTATTACAGGACACAAGCATTTACTATTTATGCATGAACTACACTAAAGACAGACCTAGAAATAAGTTTCCTGATGATTCCTAAACCTACCAGGAAAAAAGTAATGCCCAGCTATTTCTGTAATATACTTCTAAAAATTCTATAATGTTTGATTTGAAATCTGTAAGAAAATTATCAGCTTGTTGATGACATTGCACAAGCAGCTTCCTAAAGAGACATGTGTTCATGTTCTCATGTAAGACCAAATATTTGATGTCTCATTACTTCTGATTTGGTATCCTTAGGATTTTCCCAATCCAAGGAAATAAGCCTAAAGAAACAATAAAAAGCAACAGCCCCTAGTTTTAAAACAATACCAACAAACAAACTGATCTGTTCATTCCAAAGCACTCATCTGCAACAGAGACCAGACACATCTGGATATTGGTGCCATGCTTCTCCCGGGGCATTAACCATGCATCGTGTAGAGTTTCTTTACAAAGGTTTATTAGGAGGAGCTTGTCAAGGTGCTAGTTAACAGAGCTAATCTGAGAGGCCAGAGACTAGCCGTATCGTGTGGGGCAGAGAAGAATCAAGGCAAGCTTTTAATTTCCTATTCTCACACCTCACCATTCCTTCCTTCCCACCCTACACTTCTCTTCCACTCACCCTTTACTTGTCTTCAATTTTATGATGTATACTGAATAAAATTTATAGTTCTAAATCTCATGCCTTGAGCTATTTAGAGACAAGACACTGGGGAGCATTAATGAAGTAATTAAATGCATCTTTTGCCTATGTGGCACATAAAACGTTTCATCTTGAATGATGTTAACAGTATTTCTCACTTTTGAAAGCCATATAGGAAGTTTACATCTCTTAATTTACAACATTAAGTTAATAGATTTCTTGTGAGCTGGAAACATCCAGAGGAGATGAGTACTTACTTCTGCTCAACATAGAGCGGATCAAAGAATTCCGTTGTGATTTTGTTTGCATACAGCGAACAGCCCGTCATTGAGCACAGCCCTAAAAAGTTATCAGAGGGAAAGGACTGAAGTTAGTGCTATTTCACGGACGTCTGAATGTCAATGAAGTACCCTGGTTGGAAGAAAGTTACAATTTACCTGACAGTATGAACACAATCCCAGCCAAACAAGCAATTTTAGCTTTGGCTTTATCCGAGCCTCCGACTTTGGTACACTTCATGCCAAAGAGCGCAAATATGGCAGCAAAAAAGCCCAGGCTGACAGCAGCGATCATAAGTCCTCTACATGCCTGGATATAACCTGCAATTAAAGTAGGTCATTTCCGTTAACACAACTCGCCAGGCTATCCAGGGAGGAATCTTCATTTTACATGGTCATTCTGGACGACCACTCTGTTTTCCGAAGAAAAAGTAACCGTAATGGTTAGAACATGAGGCAAGATAAGCAAAAGAGACAAGCAAGTGACCCTGGATGGAGTGCCTATTCTATGTCTCAAGTTTAGCTTAGGCATACCCTCAGGCTAGATCTCAGAGTGTAATCCCCACATTCACTGATGAGGAAAGCCAGGCATGCAAAGGTTACATGCTATACCAGAGGTGAGGGAGTCAGTGGCAGAAACAGCTTCCCTCTCAGATCAGACCACAACGCTAACTGTACCCATGAGAAACGCCTTTCACTCTTACAACCCTCTAACTTGTTCATCACCTCTTTTAAATAATGTTTCAATGTTTTTGACGTTATAAGGTTTTATATTGTGCAGCAAGAGGTCCCAGGGGGTCAAGCCTTCCAATATCAGTGAAAGCTGATGAATGAAGCTAACTGGAATTTCATATGAATTGTAAGGATTCTAAATTAAGAAGTGTTTTAGTAGGTGATGACGCACGCCTGTAATCCTGGTACTCCGGGAGGCTGAGGCAGGTGGATTGCTTGAGCTCAGGAGTTCAGGGCCAGCCTGAGCAAGAGTGAGACCCCATCTCCAAAAAAATAGGCAGCATTGTGGTAGGTGCCTATTGTCAACAGCTACTCTGAAGACAGAGGCAAGAGGATTGCTTGAATCTAAGAGTTTGAGGTTGTTGTAAGCTATGATGCCATGGCACTCTACTGAGAATGACAAAGTGAGATTCTGTCTCAAAAATAAAAAATATTTTGGGCGGCACCTGTGGCTCAGTGAGTAGGGCACCGGCCCCATATACTGAAGGTGGCGGGTTCAAACCCAGCCCCAGCCAAACTGCAACAAAAAAATAGCTGGGCGTTGCAGCGGGCGCCTATAGACCCAGCTACTTGGGAGGCTGAGGCAAGAGAATCACCTAAGCCCAGGAGTTGGAGGGCGACTGTGAGCTCTGACTCTATGGCACTCTACCCTGGGTGATAAAGTGAGACTCTGTCTCAAAATAAATAAATAAATAAAAAGTATTTTAGTCATATGGTATTATAATATTCTTAGGGCACATTTAATAAGACGGGGTTTTTTTAAAAGCTCTGTTTTGTAGAAGAGTAATTTATAATGATTAAATCAACTGCTAAAAAGTGTGTCCTGTCAGTTTGTTTGGCTATCCTCCCTATTCCATTCATTTTCCTGGTCACGTATTTTTATTTGCACAGCTAGGATGATGGTAAACTTCAGCGTGGCTTTTGTCCAAGTTTTTAAATTAATAATGGCATAAACTAATAAACTTTTACCACAGAAGTCATTTTCATTTCAGTTTGAAACAGGGCCATATTTCACTCTGAAATAGGGATAGCAGCACATACTAGGTGTAAGTAAATATTTGTTAAGCAAGTGAACATACAACTAACTCAGGTTTACATTGGGAATGAAAACTTTTTAGTCGGAAAAAACTCCTAAATGCCAAGGTACGGCAAGTCATTCATCATTAGTGTTCAGACAAAGCCTAAACAATTATGAAACCATGATAGTCATGACTTTAGGGAATAAATGTTTGGTGGCCTCCGCTCCACTTATGTTTGGGGAAAGAATGAAATTTGAAGTTTTAGTCCTATTCAAAGGGCATTTTGAAGGGCAAACAGGAGCTGCTCTACTTAACTGTAATGCTCTAGACCCCCACGAATACAGACTGTGATAACAATGACCTTCCATTGTATAGTGTGAGCTACTTACTCAAAAAATAATTTCACTAAAGCGGTGGCTATCAAAAACAGCAAAAGAAACTTATTTTTAGCACAACAGAATAATGAAGGCTTCTTTTGATAGCAATAATCGCGCTGCAGGGCTATTTGGGTCTCTGCTGCCAAATCCTGAGCCAGCTCTATTTTAAACGTCAGCCTTCAAGTTCCTTAGCAAGAGCCCAGGGGACAGCCAAAGCTCAGGGGACAGGAACCCTGTCAGTCCCTTGCAATATTAAAGAGATTCAGTAAGGATAACCCAAACCTGGTCCCCATTTACCACCAGAGCAGCTAGGACAGAGTGCTTTCATTATTTCTTTGAAATACATTTTAATCTATAGTTTTGGATATTTTAGCTGACTCTATTTGCAATCATTAAACAAAAAGGGGGGGCAGCCTCATATACATATACACAAATAGAAATTTAAAACGCTCTCCTTGTAGATACTGGTTTTTCCTAGAAAATGTTAGCATGCACCATAATTTGCATTTACTTTAGTTACCTGGCAAACTTTATTAATGGAAAATGCAAGTTGTCTGGAATTTACCAAAGGTTAAACTCTACAATCTGGTCATTTAGAACAGGGAAGGAATTTCCCAGATGGTAAACAGTGGGTAGAATCCCAGGCCAACCCACTCAATCCTTAATATGGCTGGGAAAATAACAGTAGTCTTTAAGCTTTACATAACTACTGCCCATAACTTTTTTTCCCCCTGAGAATTCTCGCTTTGAGATTTCCTATCCCTACTGGCAGCAGGACCTGGTTTGATCTCTTGGCACAAGCATTTAGAGGACAGAGGAAGAGAACAGGTTCTGATTAGGCTGGGTCCTTTTGTACCAAACAGACCCAATTTGGAAGGTGAGAATACCTCTCTCCAGCAAGAGAACAGTAGTAATAACTTGCTAACTTTTCACATGTACAAAAGAAGGCAACTTATACAGAAAATCATTGGCCAGATTTTCTGAAATGGGGGACAAAGAGCAGAGGATAAACTCCCCTGCCAGCCAGCTGAGTTGTTGGTAAGCCTGAGGTTTGTAAATTAGGGTATGAGTCCTTAGAACACCCACAGAATTAGGCCTTTCATGACTTTAAACAACTCTTTCAGAGTTTATCTTTCCACAAGGCAGAACTCTACAATCTCGCTTTTTAACAGTTCCCCTCCTGAGGGCAAAACTTATAAGTTATACCATCAAGCAAAGTGGTAGTAAAAACCAAGTTAAGAAGGCCATTGTTTTTGACAGGTCTAATTTACTGACACAGTTAATAGCTAATTTACACATTAAAGTGCTGAGGCATGAACATATTTACTTAGAACTTCTCTGAAGTATAATTTATTGTTAGATTTCCTGAGAGAAATGGCAAACAAAATAGCTGAAAATGATTCTCAGCTAAAGTTCAAGCGGTGCTTTGAAAGGAGTACCAGTTAGCAATAAATGAAAGTCACTCACTCATTTTGCTGGGAAATTTTCAAACGGTAAAATACAGTGACTTTGAATTAATGAATTCTGTTGGAGGAAACCTTCAAGGTGTTCCTTAAAAGTCAAGTGTTTTTCCAAAGGCTTTGTACCTTATTTTCAATTGCAAACCAGCAAAAATGAAAATATCTACCTGGTGGAGACAGTTCAATAGTAGTACCTGTGCTGGTGGCTGGATTTAATGCGGGTGGTAAAAAAATGTGCTTTTCTATACCAATAGCTCTGTGTACTTTTTCAAATCCTTTGAAAGAAGAGAGGTATGGGGAAGGCAGGACCCTGAATTTTAGCTCTGGCGCTTCTGTACCCACAGTGTGCCCTCACCCAATTTGAGTCTCAGTTTTCTCATCTGTAAAATAGGGATAGCAGCACCTATTTCACGGGACAATATGAACAAAGTGTTTGATGACTAGTAAGAAACTAAGCAAAGCATCCCTTCTGTAATAGGAAAGTGGATTCTAAGCAGAGATCAGAGCTGGATTCTTAACATGGCATACCTTTAAATCCCAGCATTTGGCTTTGCTCAGCCTAATTTTCCTTACAGGGAGAACCAGTGGCAATGATACCTCCAAGGGTGAAGTCTCAGAGATTTGACCCCATACAGGAAATTCAGAATATTGACCCCATCCTCTGAGTCCAAGAGGCTTGTTCTTCCTCCTAACCCAAGATGCATGAGAGTTACGAGCCTTCTCTCTCCCTTCTTGGGTTCTCTTTCCAATCTAGATCCCATGTCTAAAGAGAAGATTGGTCTGCTCAGGCCTGTGACCACTACGGCCACTTTCTCCCATCACTTCAAAGGCAACATCAGGACCAGCATCCACCAAATGTGGCTGTCCCTACAAACACATGGCAGAAAGTAGATAGGCAGAGGGATCCTGCCCTGAAAAGTTCCACTTGCAGGTGGAGGAATCAAATCCCCTCCACAGGAAAATGTAGCTGTGTGATTTAATCCTCTAACATGTTATTCTGAGAGATACAGAAAAGCGCATTGACTGTTTTATACTCAGAAATGTTCTTTCCAGCCACAGAAAGACGAATAACTTTGGTTATATTATTACAAATGTCAAAGTTCTAGATGAGAAAAGACATCATAAGTTTCAAAGACAAGCAGGGGTCTGAGATTGCAATATACATAACAAATGAAGGATGGATAAATCACTTATGCCAAGAAGAAAGAATAGAATCACAGGCACAAGATATGGACAGGCAATTCACAAAAGAGAAAAAGATAAATGGTTAATAAATACATAGGATGGATTTTGACCACTTTTTTAACCGGTGATTTTGACACTGGTAATCAGGGAAATGCCAATTGAAGCAATAACAAGATATTATCTGTCACTTACTATACTGCATGAAGAACTTGGTGAGAATGGGGAGAAGCAGGTATTCTCACACACTGTGAATAGAAAGTAATTTAGCAGTACGAACTGGATATTAAAATGCATCTGGTATACTACTGCTCTGACAACACCCATTCTCCATGAAGCAGTCTATAGAAATGTACGTGTATACAGAGAGGTGGATATAAAGGTTTTCTGTAGAGTGCCCACAACAACGAAAAGTTGGAAAGGGTCCAGTGTCCACAATGAGCCAATGGTTAAATAAACCAGTTTGTCCAGACTAATGGATACTATACAGCAATTAAAAAGGAGTCACTTCTGTATGCACTGACGTGGAAAGATATAGTATGAGTTTTAAAGCACTGCAGAATAGGTAGTGTGATGCCATTCATGCTTCTTTCTTTTTTTTTTTTTTAAAGACACAGTCTCACTATGTCACCCTTGGTAGAGTGCTCTGCTGTCACAGCTCACAGAAACCTCAAACTTCCTGGGCTTACCCGATTCTCTTGCCTCATCCTCCCAAGTAGCTGGGACTATAGGCACTCACCACAACACCCAGATATTTTTTGGTTGCAGTTGTCATTGTTGTTTAGCAGGCCTAGGCCAGGTTCAAACCCACCAGTATGTGGCCGGGCCCTACTCACTGAGCTATGGGCACCAAGCCACCATTCATGTTTTTAAAAGTCATTTTCTAGTCACATGAGCACACATGAAGGCCGTTTTGCAATTTGGGTGGCATATAAATGTGCCTCCTCTCTGCTCCACTCCCAGCTGACTACAACTTGATAACAGGATGATTCTCCACCACCTCACCTGTCCACAAGCAAGATACCACCTGTACTCCCACCTCAGGGGCATAAGGGGTACTATTCCGCACTCAGTAATCCTCTTGGGGCTAACCTCTCCTCTCCCTTGTCCCCCAACTATCCTATAGAAAGAAATGTGCCTGTCTGGCACACTATCTCAGGTAAGAATAGAATTACAACAGAAGGATGTTCCTAAAACAGTAACTGTCAAGCCCATATTTCCTGAATGAAAACCACAGAAGCAAGAGCCCACCTGTTCATCTACCTGGGTGTGTGCTCTGCAGAAAACAGGAAATCCAACAGTAACCGGGAATAAACAGTGTCCTAGGTACTTATTTTACAAAACAGGACGCAGCCCCAATGCCTCCCTTCTAAAACCAAACGTGTATTCCTTATACGGAGGTACTGAGGTTCCGTCAAACACCACGTTGAGCAACAGTTTGCTTTTCGTGCCAAACACCATCTTAGGGGAATCAAATCTTGTCTTTTATTTACTCAGTTATGCAAGTAAAAACTCCAAGTGCGGTAATGAAAGGAAAAGAAAACACCTCAAATCTAGAAATACATAATGTAAGTGACTCATCTCTTAAATTTCTGCGCGTTTGCTGTAAAATCCTGGAAGAAAAGAACCTAGAACTTGAGCAATCTTTGAGACCCGGGCTGCCAGAGTTCTATGTGAATGTCACCTGTTGTTACTACACAATACAGCACAAAGCCTGGCTAAGCAGAACAAGGCAGGTGAACATCTACAAAAGAACAAGCCGAGGGTGTCCGCAGAGCCCCAGAGACGCGGACGCAGAATTTCTCAGTCCCGGGTGCAAAATTTTTTCGGGCCAAGACTCCCTGCCCCGCGCACGGACGCTTCAGCGCGGCATAATCAAGGGCTGCTTATTTTCCTAAAACTTGGAGGAAGTGTTAAAGTTGAGAAGCGTTTTTAAGAGAAATAACAACAGCCCCCTCCCCCCCGCCCCGCGCGCGCAATATGTTTCTTTCACCCTTCCCCCCACTTTTAAAAGAATCAACCAAACAGCTAAATGGAGTTGGGGCAAGCGGATTTGGCTTTCAATGATACCATTTTAATCAGAACTCAGCTTTCTCTGGGGTGGGGGGTGAGGTGGATGTGGAGGAGACTCTGCAACGTGAATTCTGTCCTAACAGTCCCCGAGAGCCGAGGTTCCCCCTATCCCGCGACGCCGGGAAGTCACCCAGCCGGTGCTGTCGGCGTGCCCCCCACCCCAGGTTCCCAGGCTCAGACAGGCGCGTCCCGCAGGACAGCCGTCAGGGGACCCTCCCGGCTCCTCAGGCCCTGGGGTTGGGATTGGGGGAGGAGAGCGGAGTGGGCCCCGGAGACCAGTCCCGAGGTCCCACCAGGGGTCGTGTAGTGGAGAGGGCGCCCTTCGGGCTGGACATCGAGGAGGGAGGGTGGGGGCTGAGGGGATGCAGACCGTCCAGCGCTAGCATGGAGGGGAAGTCCTTGCAGTTGGAGACACCCGTGGAGTCGGTAACGCACGTCTTCCACAGGTTGGCCCAATAGGTGGCGGTGGTGATGACCGTGCCGTCGATGGTGGACACCTTCCAGTAGTCGGTGGGCAGCGTGGAGGACACCAGCACCCAGCCCGAGATGGAGACCAAGAAGGCGATGATCTCCGAGGCGGTGCTTGCCATGCCGCCGGCTGCAGCCGCGCTCTGGATTGCGCTCCCACTAGGCTCAGCGACCCCCGCGCTCCCCGCCCTGCAGCTCCGCCTCCTGCCGCCGCCCCTGTCCCGCCCCAGCTCCCACCCGCCTCCGCCCTGCCGACCCGGCGCTAGGGGGCGCGCGCGGCCCCACACCCGGTTGCCGCGGCCGACTGAGCCCAGGACTGGTCGTGGAGGACACCGAGGGCCCGCGGGGCGCTCACGGGCACCACCTGGCCTCTCTTCCTGCTGCTGGCCCGCACCCGCGGCTGGGAGGAAAGCAGGCGGTCGCTTTCGGGATCCTTGCAGGGACAGACTGGCAGCCGGATGTGGACAGCCTGCCGCACCCCCACCTCTCCTCCCTCGACCCAGTCTCCTCCTCCCCCACGGCAAATAGCTTGGCGTCCCCAATCCCTTGTAAAAGCAGAGCAGGAAAAGCCTTTTGTGTGCCCAGCAAGGACACGGTCTGGTAACGCAGCCCTCGGTTTGCTGAACTCTAAAGGTTTGCGTGCCACGCTTGTTTGGGTGACCCGGTTGAACTTGCCGAGGACGGATCGCTGTGCAGGTTCTGGGCTAGAAACCGGCTTTGCCCTCAGAATTCTGCAGCTCTTTTTGGCCTGGTGGTATGCGGAAAGTTATGGTAAGGAGGTGCGCGGCCCAGGCTAATATTCGAGATAGCCGCCCATGGATGGTGCAGGATCCATCGAAGACTTCCATTCTTGATCACACTGTAGGTCCCTTCCAGCTTCCAGTTCTGTGTCTGTTCTATTGAAGTGATGCTTCTGCCACGTTGGAAATGTTCTGTAACTTGTTTGATTTTTTTTTTTAAACCACCTCCATCTCCCACGCCTGATTAAAAAATAAACTCCTTCCTTCCTTCAGAATTTCTTCGTTGCTGTCTCAAGGTAAACATAAAGATCAAGGTGTACTTCCAGCTTCTGAGGTCAATCTGGGCATAAATGAGAGAACAAAGACACTGGCTTTATTATGGTGTTATTATTTGTCCACTTAAAGTTCTTGCAGTTCTTGGTATGAACTTTCAGGGTTCACTTTTTGCCAAAAGTTCCCAAAGGTCTAAAACCTATCAATCAGTTCTCTGCAATAAAGCTAGTGCTAACCCCCTGTTTCACAATCTTTAGGTAGGGACACTTAGGTTCATTGTGAAGAATTTCTTCATCACGCTTTGTTGCGTTTGTTGTTGTTGTTGTTGTTGTTGTTGTTTACCAAAAGGGTGGAGAATGAAATTAGAGGCAACTAGGTGACTAAAAAGAGAGGAAGCTGGACTGAAAACTCATTGAAATTCAGCTTTGGAAGGGCTGTTGGAGCTGGATAGGGACATGCTCCGCCCTCAGAACAATCATCCTATTTCCAGAGATAATATTCAGCCCAGCTCCACCAGTCAGAGCCAAGCATTCAGCACATGGCAAGAACATCTATGCTGTTTCTTTGTTTTGTTTTGAAAGCCCTTTTACAAAGTTTTTCTTTATATTGAGCCCAAATGCTGTGATCTGTGCTCTGAGGCAACACTCAGTGAGTCCGACTCATGCAGTGTGCAGCTCTAGGGAAGAATGTGTTTGTGTGCGCGACTGTCCTCTCCTGGCTTGTATTGGTGGCATGCAGACATGAGTACCCTCCTGTTCTGCTTTTAATCCCCACCTGTCCTGATGTGTTGTGGTGGGTTAAACTTAAGAACAACCTTCCTAACATCTTCTCAGCCTCCCTGCTATGCAAATCAATCACCTCTTAGTGACTGCAAAGTGTCCTCTACTCTTTTGTGTGATTTACCTTTTTTAAGTGCTTTTGTCATCTGGTTTCTTGCCTCCTAGCATATTTCCACTATTATTTCTATGCCATGTTCCTTTCTGAATTACCTGCCTATTTCTGATCCAATCATTGTTTGAGGAACACAAAAACTAAAGAACCATAACATTCCCTACAAAGTTTCCTAAATTAAAAATTACACAAACTTCGTTTTTTATTTCTTGGCCTTGCTTGACAGTATCTGCTGTGTCTCGCCCATGGTAGGTACTCATTCTTTTTTTTTTTATGAAACAAAACCCTGACTTACTTTTCACACACAAAAGTGTAGTACTGTGCCTTTAAGACTCAAGCAGTTCCTAATTCATCAGCTGGTTGGTTCTAAATTCTACCGTTTGCATCCAAAGGCACATTGTTTTAAAGAAAGAACCATGAAGAATGGTTTGGTGTTTTCAACCTGTCCCCAAAGCTTATTTAACATATAATGTAGCTGTACCTATTATACTTAAAACAAAATCCATAAACTCAGATCACCATTGCAACATAGCTTCTAGAGGAAGCAAATTCTGAATTCCAACTTGGGAATTCCCCTCCTCTCTCTCTCTCTGCTATATCACCCCAGTAATCACTGGGGGTGGCCAGGGTGGCAGTACTTCTAAAACTTCTAATGTGTAGCTAGGCTGAGAACTACAGCATTTAACCTGCCAGCCTTCATGTACACACATATACGTACAAACAGGTAAGTTAGCATAACAGATGGTGTACGTTACAGGGAGAAAGAATATTAATCTCTTCTTTGGAAACTTCAAAAAAAAGAAATATTCCATTACTGTAAAGATTGTAGCACACATTTTCAACCTATAAGGGGATTGGAAATACCACAAACAATCCATAAATTAAAACCCAATAGCAGCACTATTAGTTCCTTTGCCAGGTGAAACAGACTAGGGTCGTCATGCCTGTGGACTTGATTAATTTTTCTTTTACTTTTTACCCTTTGTTCTTTCTATGAGGTTGACCAACCCTAAACCCTTTTCTCTTTCTTCCCTAGAATGCACTGCATATTTACCGTGAGTGCCTAACCAAAGAGTGAAAAAATGGTAAGCTTTTTTTTATACCTAAAGAATATCATATAATGGATAAGCGTTTGGTTGAGAATGTCTAAAGCTTTCAAACCAATTTAGTCAGGAGAATCCAGAAAGTGTTATAGAGTACTACATACCCAATGTCCAAAAAAAATGAAATTAGCCCACAGAGAGATTTTTAAAAGGAAGTAGTGGATAAATGGCTCGTTTCACTTTAAGATTATGGAGTCCCAAATCACCTTTGCAGTTCACCTGTGAGCCCATTTACAAAGAGTATCGTTCAGGTGATAAATGCTTCCTTATTTTCTTTAGGATTCAGTTCACTGCAATTTTTCTTTAACCATCTGTGACAGACTATTCTTAATTTAAATATAAAAGCAAATACATTGAGAACGTTGCTTCCCCTAAATTATTCAAAGAAGCATGTTAATTCACAATAATTTTGTCTTTAAAAAAATCCTAGGCTCGGCACCTGTGGCTCAATCGGCTAAGGCGCCAGCCACATACACCTACACCTAAGGTGGCGGGTTCGAATTCCCAGCCCGGGCCTGCCAAACAACAATGATGGCTGCAACCAAAAAAAAAAAAAAATGGCCGGGCATTGTGGCGGGCGCCTGTGGTCCCAGCTACTTGGGAGGCGGAGGCAGGAGACTCGCTTGAGCCCAGGAGTTGGAGGTTGCTATGAGCTGTGATGCCATGGCACTCTACCCAGGGGGA
>CAUYQV010117392.1:0-12179 GCA_963574575.1 Galagoides demidoff
CAACTCCTGGGCTCAAGCGAGTCTCCTGCCTCCGCCTCCCATGTAGCTGGGACCACATGCGCCTGCCACAATGCCTAGCCATTTTTTGGTTGCATCCAGCATTGTTGTTTGGTGGGCCCGGGCTGGGGACTCGAACCTGCCACCTTAGGTGTACGTGGCTGGCGCCTTTGTCATTTGAGCCACAGGCACCAAGCCAAAATCACTTGTTTCTTGAGACAAGAATAGCTTTGTAATTTGCATGCAGCTAATGCTAAATTTATATTTATTAAAGATCATTTCATTTATTTATATATAATGAGGATTCATAAAACTTGGTACTCAAGTGCATTTCTTAAACGTTAGTATTCCTTGAATGTGTATGTGATGCAACAAAACATTGATATGTTGGGATTGTTAAAACAGGGTGTTGAGTATGTGAGGTCACTATGGTATTTTATATACTTTGTAGTTGTTTGAAAATAACCTACTTAAAAGTTTCAAAATTGTTGTCAAAAGGAAAATACATGAAAGTGACACAGTTAGTTATTTTTTATTGGTCTTATATAAGAAAAAAGATGACAGCAGAAGACAATTCAGTTCATATTGAATTAAGTTTTAATGCAAAGTGAGAAAAACAATAAAATTCTTGGAGACATATGAAGATTTAATAAACAATTAACATATTCTAAAGTGGATTTATCAAGAAGAGAAAATAGAGGGAGAACATGAAAATATTACAAGTTAATGTACAGCAGTTATAAAACAGTAAGATCTCATCAGATCTCCTTTCTAATCCATTAAGAGATCAGTATTTGAAAATATGCACAGACATCTATAGTTACATCACTCAATGTAAATTAATTCACTTCCTCCAGTTTGTCATTTTGCCTTGTTCAGCCCTGGTTCTATACACTAACAGCATTACTTTTGTAGGAAAATTCCTCAAGTTTCCTTTTCTATTTCACTTTTCCCTTGCAGACTTGTACCCCCATGCTATAACATTCCTAGTGTTACAGAAACATTGAATAATAACAGTTGCTATAAACAGGGATGTTACCACATCCATTTCACTTCACTTGATTTAATCTGACTTTTATTTCTTGTGCAACTCACCTATCTAGTTATGGTTTTCCTGGGTCTTAAAAATTCCATTATTATATTTTATGTCTGTAAAGGGTTATTACATGTCGTCTAACTTGGTAGAATGGACTGGAAAGTTAATGACAGAGTTACTTCACAAAATGTCACACAAATTGATGTGATTAGACTGGCCATGGTCCAACAGAAATGCCTTTATAAAGGCTAGTACTCTAATCAATTCTCATGTAAAATATATGACAGTGAAATTAAAATTAGTCCTTAAAACTTGTGAACATTATGCAGAGTGGAAGAAAAAAACAGCATGGAAACAGAGTATTTGGTTAGGAAACAATTTAAGTCAGAACAATCAAAGGAAAAGGAAAATGAATGGAACAAAGAAATAGCAGATTTTATTATGAATTTCTTTTTCTTTTTCTTTTCTTTATTTTCTTTTTTTGCAGCTTTTGGCCAGGGCTGGGTTTGAACCCACCACCACTGGCATATGGGGCTGGTGCCCTACTCCTTTGAGCCACAGGCACTGCCCTATTATGAATTTCTTATCTTGGGGAGATAGTTAACTATTCCAGTAGAGGCCAATTCTTAGCAAGTTATTTGCACTTCCTGTGAAGAAGGGATAGATTATACAATAATTTTACGAAATAATCTGAGCAGTTGGGGAAGAGAAAAAAAATAACATATATAATTTTATTGATATTCAAAATTTATTTGCAGTTGGAATTTCATCCTCTGCAAGAGATCAATTTGACACCCTTAATTGCCTTACACATGAAGGGAAGATGTAGTTGAGTTCATGGTAACTTGAAAATGAAAACATTTTTTTAGATGGATTTGGAGAACATCTCCCAAAGTATCACAAGAACGGAAAAGCAAGCATCCAATGTACTCAATGCTAATATGAAATTAGCACATAGGCAACTACATGAGAGAAAAACAATTAAATTCAAGAAAGGGGAGGGGGAGGAATCAGGGCAGGGAGAGTAGGGGGTTTGGTAAGTTCTCACCTAATGGGCACAATATAGGGGCATATGGCACACCTTTTGGGTGAAGGGTCAACCACCTAACAAATGCAAACAATGAAACCTACTCATATATATCCTTATTTTAATCTGAAATTAAAAAAAAATTACTAAAAATAAAAACAAATTCAAAATGATTCCAGTGATCATGATTCACAAAACAGTTCACATTTTGTTAGCTGGATTGAGAAAAACACTAGTACCAATGCTATCAGAGTTACAGTGAGCATATATCTTTTTATATAAACTTATGCAAATTTTTTTTTGGCCAGATATTCTTACAGGAGAATGAAAACAACCACTTCCGAAGAGAATCCATGCACCAACTTATTGGAAACACTTACTTTAATCTGTTCTAGAGCATCTGGCAGAGGTAGCCTGCCCTTGGAAAACCAGCCACCAGTCTGGGGGAGGGTAGCATTTCTGTTAGTGGATCAAGTGTGAAACTTTGAGAAGAAACAATGTTTGGGCAAGATTTGGGGGGAAATTATTTTTGATACCCAAAGTGAAATTCCTAACCATACACTCTTCTAGTAACTTACAGTAAAGGTCAACATTGCTCTTTTGCTAGGCAAGAGGTATTGCTTTTTGTTTGAAGCCTGCAGTGATATAAAAACAGTACAAATCATTTATGTAAGGAAAAAGAGATTTTGTAATATTGTTTGTGTGTTATGGAAAAATGTCTTTATGTATTTCTGAGTCTTATTTCTAAGAACCATTAATGGAATATGCAGAGTCTCAATTCTTAGATTCAACTTAAATCAATTCTTTGTTATTTAAAAAGAAACAGATGCACTAAAATAACGCTGTGTGTATTACCTATGGCCAGGTGGGATAGAGACACAAACATGGAGGATGTTTAATTGGGTATATTGACCAAAATTCACTGCAGAACTGGTAGACACAGGGCTCACCTGCTGTTAACACTGGACACTCTACCTCGCCTCCCTGATAGCCTTAGCCCTGATCAGGAAATCCCATTTATTGTAAGGACCATTGATGCAAGAGATAAATCTTTATTATTCCAGTTTCTTTGAGTTATTCAGTTTTAAATCCAGAAGCACACCTAAAATTTGTACATACACCCTGGCTCCAAGGAAGTCTGATAGGACAAATATCTATTTTTGATGTGTGAAGTAGCAAACTTACTGGCTCTCTGCTACCCAAGTTGCATAAGCTGGTAATTACTAAAATAAAAGATAAGGTATCGGAAGCTTCAGTGACAAGAAGAATAAGTGAGTTGGAGTCCATCTGTCTGACAATCCCATACCACATAAATTCTACCTACATGCACAAATATATATATATGCAACTATCATTGGAATAACAAGAAATGTTCATATCTCAAGCAAGGAATAAATAAATTCTTCTCCAACTCTTTAGGGATTATGCCAGGTTGTAGAATATTTTGAGTGACATGGATACTCATTTTGATATTCTATAGCCAATGGATTAAATCAAAAAATTAATCTTTACCAAGATAAATCTTTACCTATGTAACACTGTGGACAAAAAACATGGGTAAATGTGAAAATTGCATTATAAAAATATATACATCACACAGTGTTTCATGAGTGAATAGGCAGAAATACACAGAGGATGTGAAGATCTCTTTTCTGCACCTGCTTGGAAGGCAGGTTACGACAGAAGTTTTTATTTCCCTTCTTTACTACCAAGATGACTGCCCATTCTGGGTTTCTCAGTACAATCGTTACTTACATCAGCCATGCTGGTCTCCTTCTGACACAACATTCATTCCAGATTTTTATACTGGTATTGTTTTAAATGTTATATTACCTGACAAAATAATTTATAGCAATAAGCTTGTGGGTACACATTTACTGGAATGTTTAGAATATTAGGGGTTCTGCTGCACCCCACCCTCTGTGATGGTTTTGACAGGTGCTATGTGAAACACATTGATAGCAGAATGTTGAATTGAGAAACTTCCAGTAAGAACTCCTTATATGCCAAGTAACTAACCCTTCTCTGTCAAGACAACTGTGAAGAGCATAACTGATACATTATGCTCAGGAAAACAAAAACCGGGAAAAGCTACTTTTTAGGACTTAGTTGGTTATGTAAGATTTGATGTTGTCACCGCTGTCAGGCATGTGGTGCTCCAGCTGCTGTACATGGTTTAGTCATATGTTATACATTTTAACATTTTACAGGACGTAACACATTTAATTTAATTCAAGATTCTATTAATCACATGATGAGTCAATAAATAAAGAAAAAAGAAGGAAAAGAGGAAATAAAATCTATGTTCAGGGAGACCATTTAACATATGTAGTTCTTGAAGATGTGTTTACATATTATGTTAAGAAGATGTGTTTACATATTATGTTAAAAGCATGAGTTTTTTCTATAAAGAGACAGTTTTCCAAATATAGGTTGTTTTTGATACAAAGTTTTATTTAAGCCTGTATACACGTTAATAAATAACATTTAACCCATTGGCTTCATTAAATGCAAAAGTAGCATTTGCAAATAGTTAAATGATACCAGGTTTTTGGGAGTGTCATCAGATGCTTCAAATAGGAAATCAGTTGTATGAATTACAATAAAACAGACAATTAATGGGATCAAAATGGATATAGGAAACATTTTCTGATGTTTCATAAATTATAAGATCAATACAGTATTAAAATATATTTTTTTCTATTTTTAGAAAAACATAATTTAGTTTATGTAATAGTGACAGCATCTATAGTATATTAAGAAGCAAAAGAAGAAAGTTACTTGAAATCATTGCATTGCAAACATCATTCATTCATATACACATATATATATATATACACACATGCAGACATACGTGCACATAGACATGATATAATTATTGAATTGCAACATTTTTGTGATAAAGTGGATACCACAAATAAATACTTGTTGTTGGCAATAACAATTTTAGATACATTTGAGAACGTGAAGGGTGCTTTGTATATCAACCTATGAGCCCTGTAAAATGATTGAACTTTGTTCTAGATAATTTCCTCCATATTTATTATTATTTTAAAAACATGATTTGGAAATCTGTAAGCAAATTAGAAAAATCAAATAGAGAGATTCAAGGAACATTCAGCTTTTGAAACTTGTAGAAATGCCAGTTACTAAAAACAGAGATTGCAAACAGAAAGACACTGACAGATTTCCCCTCCAAAGCAATGAGAAGATCTGAAGAAGTTACCCAAGAAGATCTCATACTACGTAAAGAACTTATCTTGAAATTCTATAATTGGGTTTGTAATATAATTTTGTATGAGAGCCCTTTTTGAAGGAGCTCCTATTTTTAATAGGACACATTATTATTCTGTAATAGAATGGAATAAAATTGAGAAAGCTGTAAGTTTGAACCATCTAAATTAGGGAATATGTTCATATGCGAAGAAAGGTAAAAAGATGGCATCTATCATGTTCATGATTCAAAATGGTATGGTATTCCACTTTCCCACTTCCATCCAGGTTAATACAAAGGCTGCAAAGTCTCCATTTTTTAATGGCTGGATAGTATTCCATAGTGTTACTGCACATTATTCTTAGTAAAGCATCAGAAGAATGGAGAAGCATGAATCTTATGTACTCAAGTTTGATATAAGGACAATTAATGACATGGTGGGGGAAGAGAGGAGCAGAGAGAGAAAGAAGGAGGGAGGGGTGGGGGGAAGGAAGAGCAGAGAGAGGGAAGGAGGTAGGTAGTGGGGTCTTGGTGGGTGCCACACTTTCTGGGGGCAAGAGACAATTGTAAGAGGGACTTTACCTAAGAAATGCAATCAGTGTAATCTGGTTTCTTGTACCCTCAATGAATCCCCAGCAATAATAGAAAAAAAAGGTATGGTAAATAGAGAATAAGTCCTCAGTTCATCAACTGTATAATGTACCTTTCAAGTGGATTAATAACTGATTATTTTATGAAAATATTAAAAAATAATAAATTGAAAGAAAAAACGCTAAAAGTAACACCAATAGTATATTATGACAAATATTATTAAGAAATAAATTACATAATAGCATGAGGAAGTACTAAAATGCTATTTCAGATGCTTACATATTTGATATAAGAGTTTTTAATATTATTTTAATAAGTCTGTATGTGTCAGTGTGCATACATATTTGTTAGAGATAGAATTTTTATTTAAAATGGTTTTTGAACAGTGTTTGTCTAAAGGCCCATTAACATAAACAAAATTGCAACTAGCAAATAGGTACTCCCGAGATGATGTAATTTGAATCATTTTGAGGGTCTCCCTGTATTCTTACTTGTGTTTAAGTCTGAAAAGTGAATTATCTCCTTTCCCTTTCCATGACTATGTTCATGTTTCCAACACCTTCCCTGAGCTCCTCATTTAGAAGGAGGTTTCATTTCAGTGGTGAACCAAATGTTAAAGGAACAGGCATATGAGAAAATTTTGGTGAGCATTCACACAGGTCACATAATTTTTCACATTCTGATTTCTCTTTGAAAAGAAACCCTCTCAACTTGCACTTGTAAGTCACCAAGGGGTGGGGGTCAACCTCCCTAAACCAAGGGTATGGGTAGGCTGCATCAGCTGGCAAGGGAGGCTCACTGCAGGTAGTTGGTTCAACATTCTGCACATCTTTCAATTATTTTTAAACACACGTATTTCATTCTCCCCCTTTCCTGAATCAATAGCCTACATTTTGCATGTGACTTGAGGAAGCTGTGAAATCAACTGGTTTTGAAATATGACATTCTAAAAGACATGGTCTTTGGTTTTCTGCCCATCTAAGCCATATAGCTGTGGGAGAATGAAACGTAACATGAGCACATAGAATGGCCTTGTTTTCAGCTCAGAAGTTGAACACAGCTCCCAGCTACTTGTGATACTAGAAGTGAATATCCCATCCAAGGGAAGCTAAATTTCTCAACCTCTTTGTCCTTGTCAGGGTTCCCTAGAGAACAGACCCTGAAGCAAAGCTTATGTGTTAAAACTTTGTTGGGGAGCACAGCCCTGGGAGGGGAGAGATACAGGAATGAAAGGAGAGAAAATATGTCTGGAAGTGTTCCTGTACCCATTGTAGATTTACAGCAAACATAACCGCTGTTCTGAATGAAATGAGGCATAGTGGGGGCATCTGAGTTACTGCATTTCAGAACAATCAATTCAGAAGGAATAAGGAGGAATTCATTCTCTGGCTCCCTCCAGACTCACATAGAATGCTCTTGCCTCTCGAGTCTGGCTCAGCTCATTTAGGCTCTTCAGAGTCACTGTGAATCCAGAACAGCAGGCACAGCCAAGCAGGCTCAGCACCAGTCAATGCCATCTTTAGAGATCTGTGATACAAAGTTGTGTAGCGATATAATTTAGTGCCTGGTTCTATTGGCATGAGTACAATGCAATCTTTGATAAGGTTGTTGTGTCCAGAAAGCAAAGCAAGGAGACAGATGTGTGGTGCCAAAACCAGGACAGATGCACTTTTTGTAAGTTTTAATAGAAGCAGCCACTTAGTCTCCCAAAGAATTATCCTCATGGATCACGGCATTTTAGGTGACCACGGAAAATAATTTGATAATCACTATTATTGCCATATTCCTGTAGCACTGATCCTGGAAAATAAATGATTTTCCCCCCAAGCAGACTCGACAACCAACTCAATTGTTCAAGTCATTATTGTCCACAATCATTCTGGTAAAGGAATAAAGTCTAGAAATTTTAAAAATCTCGTAGCAAACAATCAGGTAATCTTGACGTGTTTTCACCCTAAATTTTATAAGAAGATATTGTTAAAAATCATTTTATTTTATTTTACTTTTTAAATTTTATTCAAATTAATACAAGGGTACAATATTTAGGTTAGATTGTTCTCACTTCCAGTGTGAAGTTGCATTTTTAGAAGGGCCCCTCCCCCCCAAGGCGTGTTATACACCCTCCCCATGTGCACAGGTGAGATCCCGCCTCACGCCCTCCCCCTCTGCCATACATCCTTTCCCCTGTTAAAAATTGTTTCAGATGCCTTACAAAATAGAAATTATAGCATGAATTCATTGCAAATGCTTATTATGGCTTGTACTTATTTATTTTCATTAAGTATACAGAATACAATAAAAGAAAATATGTGGTCAAATAGAAAAGATTTCTTTAAAAACAGAGTAACATAAAGGATATGTATTTATTGCTTAATTCAAATCCTGTGAAGCTAATACTTGTTAGCACCATTTAAATAAACCATGTGTATTCGAAAGTAAATGACAATCCTTCCTTATTAATCTCCCTTTTAATGGCAGTTTTTGTACTTTGAATTTACTGCTTATTCATATTCTTTGATGAGAAATGCAGACTGCAGCAATGTGTCTAAAGCGTTCACTAAAAATAACCCTCAACTATATTTTAGACAGCTCGAAAGGCGAGACTGTATTATCTTTTGAAAGATCAGAACAAAGACCCTTTCAGTTCATAAAGAATGGATGAAAAATTGCTCTAATTAGTTTATTTTAATCTGTAGAGGGGAATATAAGTTGTCTACACATTATAAATGGCTAATTTTTAGTGATTAGTTTTTATTTCTAGGCATTGTACCCAACCACCTGGCTTGCCCCCAGTCAAATTTTCGCTTTTCATCATTCTCTTCCATTAGATCATGTAAAAAAATTACCGTGATTTAAATATAAATGACACTGAGCTCACAGCCTCTCATGAAACCTGCTTCTCTTACCTAACTTTATGAGAACAACTTTCTCTCTAACTTTCCCTTGACTCCGTGAACAACACGCCTTCCAACCCCACAACACTGAAGGCACGCACATGATACTAGCCCCCTCTCCGGTTAGTTAGCCGACCCGATTGTTTCTTACTCTTTGGTCCTTTAGTCAAAAGTGAAAAGGTGTTACCCTCAATAAGTCTTAGTTGTTGCTTTTAAGTTATTTAAGATTTACATTTGTTTTTCTTTTGAATCCAGTAAAAGTTAGGCTACAATAAATCGAATTTAAAAAGGCTCCTATACTTACAAGTGGAGGTAAAATAATTTTCAGGGAAAAAAGTTGCAAAGTCACGCGATTTACTTATAATACACAAGCGATCTCTAATTTCTAATTGTCAACGACTCCTTCACTTGCCAAGACTTTCTTTCATACGTTGAACATTTATTCAGCAGTGACAATTTGTTGGAAAACCTGCCGCCACTGCGCACCTGACGATGACTACAATGCATTCTCTGCCCTAGAGGTGCTTTAAGTCTAGAGGGGAAGATAAGCTAGAATGTTGAGTTATGACAAAGAATCGGGAGTTCAAGGAAAGAGGTTTCAAGGGTTTTCCTAGGAAGGATTCCTAATTTTTTCTGCAGTGGGTGTTGGATGAGAATCAATCAGAAAAACAACTCCAAGAAGTTGTAAAGACCCATGATCCGTCAGGCTTTGTAAGTGATCAGCTGAGCCCAGACTAGCGTGTGCAGGGGAGCATTGAACACTGCAACACCTTAAGTGCTGGACACTTCGGAGAAGCCTGGGTAATTGCAAAAGTTTTGAGGCAGGCAAAAATCAAGAAATGTAAAATCAGTGTGGATGGAAACAAATCAGGCCTTCCCAGCAATACTGACAAGCTGAGCAAGTTGAAAGTTGCATGGTTAAATAAGAAAAATCTGACTGTGTTTCCTGGAAGTGAAATAATGGCCCATAGCATACCTTCCAATTTTATACATCATACTTAAGTTCTATTATAGAAACATTTTATGATGCTATGATATTTTTCCCCATATTAAGACAGTAGGTCTTGAATGAGCTTGAAATAGATATATTTACCCTGTTTTCTCTCTTATAGTGCTGGAGAGGACATTGGATGGAATCAAGAACTATAAGTCATAGGAAAGATATAATCATATTTTTGATTCCTGGGCACTGTACAGTCCTATGAGGTCAGCTCTACCAAAATGTTCTCAAATACGGTTCTAAATTTATTTTTTTGAATAATACTCCAATTTTAATTTTTTCAAAGTTTGATGTTTAATTTTGAAATTCACTGAATTATTGCTGGGTTTGTAAAGTATCTAGAAAGAAGCACTGAAACATTTTTGAGTCTCTTAATATAATACTTTTAACAGCCCAAAAGTAAACTTACTGCCTCCTCTAGTTTGTTGCTTAATCAAATTTTAGTTTGTGTTTCTTATTTAACTCTTGGTGTGGGAAATTAGATATCTAATTTCACAAATTTATTAGGAAAACTGGCAATTAACTGACTAACACACACACATTAGTGAAAATATTGCCCATCTTTCATCTCCTCTCCTGGATTATTAAGTGTTGTTTGGTGAAGAAAAACAGAAAGAATTACATTAGTGTGCCCTGGTGTCACAGCTAATACACTCCACTTTCCTCCACTTCCTTTTTCCCTTCTCACTCCTGGTATTTCCTCAGATATACTAATGATAAAATGGTCTGCTTCATATCAAACCCAGAATACACGAGACAAAGCCAACTTGAGCTGATGAAAAACACATCAAATAAAACAGTATTTAACTCATATATGAAGATAAAATGAAAACAAAGGAGATTTGATTTCATTAACACATTGCATTACATCATTATTTGTTTTCTATTTAAATATGCTAAAATTCAGATGTTGGATTGTCACTTTTGTAGAAGTAATTCAGAGACCAATAATTTGGTATCATTTTCACATAAGTACTGTATTTGCCCTTCTTTTCAGGAAATGGCAGAAAGGGATCTTCTTGCATTGTTTTTGTCTTAGAGTGTTTCTATGAGTAATTTTTCAAAGAAAAGGATTTAGTATAATTAACAAACTTTAATATTCAGACAATTTGAAGACATGCATATTTATGATATTATAGTCTTATATACAACTCGGTAACTACAGGATGATTAATCATTCTTCTATATCTAGAGGAGTCATTGAATGATGGAAAAGTTTTTGATACAACTACACAGTATATATTAATATTTTTATAGCTATAATTTAAAGTTTCAAATTTTAAAATAGACTTTGTATCATACGTGACATATTCTTGAATACTATTTTAATTCTGTTGATTGCTTCATATAAAAGGCTTAGATTTTCTAGAAAACAGACTTGATACAAGTTCAATTTATGACTATTTCTAAAAGAAACAAAATCCAGCCATATGTATGGATTTTATTAAACAAGGCTATTATGTGTAAGCATTGTTTAGTACAAAGGCACAAAAGTAAGCTTAGATGACATTGTTTTCAGGGGATAGCATGAAGAATGCACCATTAACAATTAAAAAGTTCATGTATTGATTAAACTATAAAGCTGGTTCAAAGCTGAAGATAAACTTGTGTTTATCATCCAGAGATTTATACTATTGCTGTTAGAATTCCTAATACACTTAATCTTTTATTTCTTTTGTAAAGGCGAGGATTTTCCTTTAATTTCAACATGCAAAGTATTCAATCGCTATTCTTACAATATACTAATTCAAATTTAAATTTGTAAAAGAAAATCACATGGCTCATGCCTGTAATCCTAGCATTCTGGGAGACCAACGTAGACGGATTCTTTGAGTTCAGAAGTTCAAGAACAGCCTGAGCAAGAGTTAGAGGAGTTCCTGACTCTATTAAAAATAGAAAAACTAGATGACATTGTAGCAGGCACCTTCAGTCCCAGATAGTTGGGGGAGAGGCTTAGTCAAGAGGATTGACTGAGCCCAGGAGTTTGAAGTTGTTGTTAACTGTGACTCCTGTCTCCCAAGGAGACAGAGTCAGACTCTGTCTCAACAAACAAATAAATAAAATAAAAGATAAAATAAAATTGCATTGGATAAATTCAAATAACACTGAATTAAATTATACGGTATTGGAGAATATTTCTAGTATACAGTAAATAATTTAAGAGTTAGAAACTAGCACTTCTACTTTTACTAAAAATCATTATAGCTAGTATGTATATAATTGTTAACTGATTTAATCGAAAGCAGTGACATCTTCGTGATAATTTTTTTTTTTTTGAGACAGAGCCTCAAGCTATCCCCCTGGGTAGAGTGCCATGGCATCACAGCTCATAGCAACCTCCAACTCCTGGGCTCAAGCAAGTCTCCTGCCTCTGTCTCCCAAGTAGCTGGGACCACAGGCACCTGCCACAACACCTGGCC
>CAUYQV010117394.1:0-49922 GCA_963574575.1 Galagoides demidoff
TCGCCAGAGCTATGAAACCTCACACCATTGCTGAGGATTTACTGTTGCCAGCGGCCAAAGACATTGTTTGAGTTATGACTGGAGTCGAATTTGTTATGAAATTGAGTGCAATTTCCTTATCTAATGACACTGTCTACAGAAGAATAGATGACATGCCTGATGATATTCTTGATCAGGCAATCCAGGAAATTAAATCTGCTCCACTTCCAATATTTAGTATCCAGCTTGATGAATCTACAGACGTTGCAAACTGTTCACAGTTACTGATTTGTGTGAGGTATGTTAATGATGGCGACTTTAAAGATGAGTTTCTTTTTCGCAAACCTCTTGAAACAACAACTACTGCATGTGATGTATTTGACACAGTTGGTTCATTTCTGAAAGAGCATAAGATCCCTTGGGAAAAGGTTTGTGATGTTGGCACAGATGGTGCTCCAGCTATGCTAGGATGTAGATCTGGATTTCAACGTTTGGTTCTGAATGAATCACCAAAGTCATCGGAACTCACTGTATGATTCATCAGCAAATATTAGCAATGAAGACACTGCCACAAGAGTTGCAAGAAGTAATGAAAAGTGTCATAAGTTCTGTCAATTTTGTAAAGGTGAGCACTTTAAACAGTCGACTATTTTCTCAACTGTGCAACAAGTCGAAAACGCTGAACAATCTCTGCTATTTCACACTGAAGGGAGATGGTTGTTGAAAGGAAAAGTTTTAAAACGTGGTTTTGAGCTCCATGATGAACTCAAACGTTTTATAATCAGAAAGCAAGACTGCAGTTTGAAGCACTTTTTAGCAATAAAAGTGAACTGTAGAAAATAACTTATTTCATTGACATCTTTGCCATCTTGAATGAGTTAAATTTATCACTGCAAGGACCAAATGCAACATGCCTCGATTTGTCTGAAAATATCCAATCATTCCAAATGAAACTTCGGCTTTGGTAAAAAAAAAAAAAAATTGAGTGAAAATAAAATTTACGTGTTGCCTACCTTACCTGCTTTCTTTGAGGAACATGACATTGAACCAGACAAAAGGATTACGATGATAATTTCTGTGAAAGAATACTTGCACATGGCTGCAGATGAAATTTCATCATACTTTCCAAATCTACCTGACACCCCATGTGCACTTGCCAGAAGCCCGTTCACAGTCAAAGTTGAAGATGTTCCTGAGGCAGCACAAGAGGAGCTCTTTGAACTTATTACAGCAAAGCAGCAAGAACTGAATTCTCTACAATGCCAGTTACAAAATTCTGGATCAAGTGTTTGCGGTCCTATCCTCTTCTGTCTGAGACTGTGTTGTGCCTTCTTCTTCCATTGCCAACAACATATCTTTGTGAAACAGGGTTTTCCAGCTTGTTGGTTATCAAGTCTAAATATAGAAGTAGACTTGTTGTGGAAGATGATCTTTGTTTTGCTCTTGCAAAGACCTCCCTGAGAATTTCTGATCTGGTGAGAAAGAAGCAATCTCAACCTTCACACTGACGTTGGCTTTTAATGCATACTGTCGCAAAATGTAGCAATATAGTTTACTGTTGTTACATTAGGACTGTTACCCATGCTACACCATGCTTCAAGACAAAATTTCATTTATTTATAATTAGAAATAAATAGTTCACAATATATAATTACACATTGTTTTTTATGACTAATCACTATGCTTAATTATGTTCCATTTGTAACGATGAAAATATATCCTGCATATCAGATATTTACATTATGACTCATAACAGTAGCAAAATTACAGTTATGAAGTAGCAACAAAAATAATTTTATGGTTGGAGGTCTACACAACATGAGGAACTGTATTAAAGGGTCATAGCATTAGCAAGGTTGAGAACCACTGATCTAGAAGATCTAGCGATGAAAAGAGGTCAACTAAAAAACAGATTTTCAATGTACACAAAACATCTTTCTACATAAAGAAGAGATCATTAGGACTTCCATAGCTAAAAAGGAGAAGTCAATGCCTGCCTTCAAAGTTTCAAGGAATAGACCGACTATCTTGTTAGGGGCAAATGCAGCTGGTACCATTGCTCATTTACTGTTATGAAAATCCTAGCACCCATAAGAATTATGCTAACTTGTCATCCCAGCCACTGGGAGGCAGAGGCAAGAGAATCTCTTGAGTCCAGGAGTCTGAGTTTGCTGTGAGCTATGACACCACAGCACTCTATCAAGGGTGACAAAGTGAGACTCTGTTTCAAAATAATAATAATAATAAAATAGAATAAATTTTTTTCATGGTAAAATAAAAAAAAGAATTATGCTAAATCTATTCTGCCTGTGTTTTACCAATGGAATAACAAAGCCTCTTTGTTTTAACAGACTCTTTATAGCACCATTTACTGAATAATTTAAACCTACTGTTGATACCTACTGCTTAGGATAAAAAGATTCCTTTCAAAATATTACTGCTCATTGACCTTGTATCCACTCACTCAAGAGCTCTGACAGATACAAATAAAGGGATTGACTTTGATTTCATGATTGCTAACACAACATCTATTGTGCAGACCATGGATCAAAGAGTAATTTTAACTCACAACTCTATTTAAAAATATAAGAGGTCTTTATAAAGTTCATGGAAAACTCATGTTACAAATAAACTATGCATGGATTTCAAATATTTTTGCACCTAAATAAACTCCCACTACTTTGTTATGACAAGTCTGAACAGAATCTAATTGGAGGGAGAAGATGTCCATCTGAAAAAAGCCGCTATCAGAGAGCAACATGAATTGAAGCAAGAACAAGCATCACATTTATAATGAAGCCAGGTTATAAGAAAAGTAAAATCACTGAAGCTTTAACAAAAGGTTAGGGAGACAATACCCCAAAGAAATTAGCAATATACAAATGGATGACTTGTTTTAAGAAAGGAGGAGATGATATTAGAGATGAAGCCCATGGCAGCAGACCATCTGTATCAATTAGCAAGGAAAAATATCTTATTCATCCATAATTAAAGAGGACCAATGATTAACTATAGAAACAATAGCAAACACCATAGACTTCTCTACTGGTTCAGCTTACACAATTCTGACTAAAAAATTAAAGTCTGGCAAACTTTCCATTTGGAAACTTTCCATTTCCAATGTTTTTGGTAATGGGTACCAAAAGCATTGCACCCAGATCAGATACAGACAAGAACAGAGCTTTTAATGAAGATTTTCAATAAGCAGGATTAAGATTCTGAATATATTCAAATAATTATAACAATAAATGAAATGTGGTTTTACCAGTATTATCCTGAAGAAAAAACACAATCACAGCAATGGATACTAAGAAGTGGTATGGAACAGTCAAAGCAAAATGGACAACTCAAGAGCAAAGGTCATGGCAACATTTTTTTTTCTTTTTTTTCAGATTCTGAGGACATTTTGCTTGTTGACTTTCTAGAGGGTGAAAGAACAATGATATTTGCTTATTAGGACTTCACCATAGAGTCTCTCTTTAGCATAACAATGCCATTGATCATTCCTCTCATAAAACAAGGGCAATTTTGGAAGAGTTTCTATGGGAAATCTTGGGTATCCAGTTCTAATGTGGCTCCTTTTCACTTCTTTGTGTTTTCTTAATCTCAAAAACTTTTCAAAGGCACCAATTTTTATTTGGTTAGTAATGTAAAAAAGACTGTATTGATGTGATTAAATTTCTAGGACTCTCAGTTCTTTAGGGATGGATTAAGTGGCTGGTATCATTGCTTACAAAGAAGCCTTGAACTTGACCAAGCTTATGCTGAAAAATAAAATTTATAATTTTTATTTTTATTTTTTAATTTCATCTTGTCATAAACTTTTTGAAGTACCCTTATACACTTTGTAAGGCTATAATTGCCATAGGTGGTGATTCCTCTGATGGGTCTGTGAAAATTACAAACTGGGAAAGGATCCACCATTCTAGATGTCATCAAGAACATTTGTAATTCAGGAGAGAAGGTCAAATTATCAACATTAATAGCAATTTGGAAGAAGTTGATTCCAGTTCCAACCCTGATGGATTACTTGAAGAGATCCAAAGTTTCAGTGGAGGAAGTTACTGAAGATATGGTGGAAACAGCAAGAGAAAAGAATTAGAAGTGAAGCCTGAAGATGTGACTAATTTGGTGCAAACTTATGATAAAAATTGAATGAATGAGAAGTTCTTATTAATATGCAAAGAAAGTAGTTTTCAAAATAAAATTTACTCTTGGTGAAGATGCAGTAAACATAGTTGAAAGATTTAGAATAGTACATAAACTTCTCTAATAAAGCAACACCAGGTTTTGAGAGGATTGACTGAAATGTTGGAAGAAATTTTCCTCTGGATAACATGCTATCCACCAGCACTGCATGCTACAGAAATTTCTTTTCTGAAAGGAAATATCAACAGATGTGGCAAATTAAATTTAGAGTGCTAGAATGTCAGGTGTGAGCCACCATGCCTGCCCCCATTGTCTTAAATTTAGAAATTGTCACGTCACCCCAACCTTTGGAAACCACTTCCTTTATCAATAGCCATCAACACTGAGGCAAAACCCTTCACTAGCAAAAAGATAAAGATTCACTGAAGGTTCAGATGATAGTTCATTTGATAACTATAAACTATTTTTAATTAAACTATGTATATTGCTTTTTAGACATAATGCTAATATATATTTAATAGACCTTAGTAAAGTGTAAATTTCATTGCCACTGGAAAATTGAAAAAAATTCATGTGATTAGCCTGTGGTAGTCTAGAACCAAATCCACAATATTTTCAATATCTCCAAGGTATGCTTGTAGGGGTAACATTAGCACATTTTTATTTATTTCAAAATATTAAGGGGGTACAAATGCTTTTGTTGCATGGTTATCTTGCATAATGTTTACCAGGACTTTTGGTTTGCACTTTACTAGAATAATGTTCATTACACCCAATTGGTAAATTTTTATCCCTCACCTCTCTCCCAAATCTCTCCCTTTCTTGGTTTCCAGGGTCCTTTATCTCTCTATGTGCCTGTGTGAATCACTGTTTAGCTACCGTTTGTTAGTGAGAAAATAAGAAGTTTAGTTTTCCATTATAGACACACTTTGTTTGGGATGATCTCTAGTTCCATCCAAGTTACTGTAAATAACATTATTTTGTTCTTTTTTATGGCTGAGTAGTACTCTGTGGTGTGCGTGTGTGCATGTGTGTGTGAGTGTATCTAGTTTATTTTCCTTTGGGTAGATCCCAACAGTGGGATTGCTCAATGAGATTAATTATAAGTCTATATTTATTTCTTTGAGGAATTCCCATACTGTTGTCCATACAGGTTGCCCTAATTTGCAGTCCTATCAACAGTGTATAAACATTCCTTTATCTCTGCTTACATACCAGCATCATTTGTTTTATGGCTTTTCTCATAATGAACATTCTGACTGGGATAAAATGGTATCTCACTGTGGTTTAAATTTGCATTTCCTCGAGGATTAAATTAATGATACTGAGCATTTTCTCATATTTGTTGGGAATTTGTATATCTTTTGAAAAAAATATTCATGTGTTTCCTATCATTTTTTGATAGAGTTGTTTGTTTATTTCTTGCTGATTTGTTGGCGTTCTTTGTAGATTCTGGATATTAGTCTTTGTCAGACTTAAAGTTTGTAAATATTTTCTGCTTTTCCTTTGCTGTGCATAGGATTTTTAAAATTTAATTAAGTCATGTTTATTTTTGTTGTTGCTATATTTGTCTTTGGGGTCTCAGGCATAAATTCTTTGCCTAGGATAATATTTAGGTATTTTTATGTTGTGAACGAGTTTTGCGATAAAATAAGCTGCTTTAATAATGTAGTGCATGGAAAGGATTATTTTAATGATTACATTTGCACATACATTATTAAAAGTAGAACTTTTCCCTTTAAATTTTTTGTTTCAATAGATTTAGGGGTACAAGTATTTTGTTTGTTACACAAATGAATTGTACATGCAGAGTAAAAGTGAGGACTTTAGTGTACATAACCCAAATAGTGCACGTTGTACCCTCAAGACAATTTTTGATCCTTCTTAGTCTACAACATCCATTCCATCATTCTGAAAGACCAAGTGTACCACCATTTAGCTCTCATTTATAATCGCGTACATGTTGGATTTGTTCTTTCATTCCTAAGATACTTCACTTAGGATAATGGCTTCCAGTGCCATACATATTGCTATAAAAAATATAATTTCATTATTTTTTATGGCTAAATAGTATTCCATTATATGTGTGTTTGGGTGGGTTGTGCATATGTATGTGTGATATTACATACATATGCACACCCACACAAGCATACATATAATGGGTATATATATATGTATGGAGAGAAATCATATAAATTTTATATATATATAATTTTCTTAAATCAGTCATGCCCTCATGGATACGTAGGTTGATTGCATACCTTTACAATTGTTAATTGTGCTATGGTAAACATGCCGTGTGTCTTTTTGATATGACGACTTCCCGTCCTTTGGGTAGGCACCCAAGGGTTAGATTGTGAGATTAATGGAAGATCTACTTTTAATTCTTTGAAGAAGCTCCATACTGTTTTCCATAGAGGTTGCACTAGTTACAGTCCCACTGGCAGTGCATAAGTGTTTCCTTTTCCCTTCATCCATGATAACATCTATTGCTTTTTCACTTTTTAATAGTTGCCATTCTGACAGAGGTAAAGTGGTATCAACATAAACAGAAGTGAAAGCAAAAACTGTATGATAATCTCAATAGATGCAGAAAAAAAGCACTGGATAAAATCTAGCACTGCTTCATGACAAAACCCCTTAGAAATGAGGCCTAGAGCACAGACTTCAATAAGACTTTTCTCTTTAATCCATATGGTAGTTCCATCAGGTAGACCCAGGCTTTCACATGATGTTCATTCAATAAATGTCTACTGAATGAGTGAATAGAATTGGATTGAAAGCATCAGGTTCTAAAGAAGAAATATTAGTTAATTATATGACAAAAATTAGTGACCAACTCAAAAACTCATTCAGAATTGCTGTAAAATTCTGGACTATGGAAAGCAAAATTCTGATTAATTATAAAGGCAAACATATCAGAAAGAATTTAAGTTGTACCAGATTTGTTTTTCTGATTATAGAAAGTCAAAGTTAGCAAAGTTAACTGTTTTAAATCAGAAGTATCCAGCTGGTGCCCTATGGATTGTATCAAATGAGCAGATGTATTTATGTATTATTTTTTTAAATTGAGCCAATTTCTTAAAAATAATCAGGAAATATCACACATTAAAAAGGTTTCTCTAAAAAAATACGAAGATCTTGTAATAGATCTGCATTTCTACACAGACACAATTTGCTGAAGCTAAAAAGATACTACCCCCAATACAACACATCACAGATGCAACAGTTTTCCATGGTCCCCACCATCCATTCCTGGCTCTCTGGCATTTTATCTGGTCCTGTCATTATTTTCACTTCTCTGTTTGACCCTATATGAACTTCAGTATGTGACTGTATTTCAAATAGTCTGAAGATTAATTGATATGAATGTTAATTGACCTTTATCTGAAGAACAATTACAGTGCCTGAATAAACTCTGATTCTATCTACTAAATCTCCATGTAGGAAAAGACAGGAAGGCAAACTACAAGTGTATTAGAATTTTTTTTCTTTGAGACAGAGTCTTACTATGTCACCCTCAGTAGAGTACCTTGGTGTCACAGCTCACAGAAACCTCAAACTCTAAGGCTTAAGTGATCCTTTTGCCTCAGCCTCCCAAGTAGCTGGCACTACAGGAGCCTGTCACAATACCTGGCTAATTTTTTATTGCAGTTGTCATTGTTCTTTAGCATGCCTGGGCCAGGTTTTCTTTTTTTAATTAATTATTTGTTATTAAATCATAACTTTGTATATTGATGCATTTATGGGGTTCAGGGTACTGCTTCGATACTGGGCCAAGTTTGAACCCACCAGGCTGGGTATATGTGGCCAGTGCCCTACCACTGTGGGTGCCACCCAAGTGTATTAGAATTGAATATTTTTTCTGTCTCCTCAATGAATTCAAATCTTAAAAAAGATATTAACAATTCCTGATTCCATTTACAGAAATCTCTAATAGAGATGATTGTTTGTTTCAAATAGTAATTCAGATGATAGCATTGTACATCTAATAAAAACTGTTGTCTAAACAGGATGTATCATACAAAACAGCAGAAAAGATCAGCTTCAGAGGTCTCAATAACTTGACACTAACAACTTTTTATTTCTAAATTTGACACTGAGACAAAGTGAGCTATATACATGGACTTATGCCTATAAGGCAACTGGCCCATAAGCAGAAGTTGATTTGGTCAGATCTGAAAGAAATAAAATACATTTTAAAAAGTTAAAGTTCACCATGTATCAAAGCAGCTGACAAGTAAGTGGTTCTTGAACTGGCAAAGATATTAATGAAAAAATATCAAAATATTAAAAATACATTGCAAAAGAACAGAGTGTATAGTCTACATAAACAGTGTGGCAATTGTGGGGAAAAGAGCTAGGAAAGGAATCTTACAAATAGCCTCATATAAATTTATAAAAATGTCCTCATATGCTTCTTCAATGATAATTCACTTGAGGGTAGCTGTTTTTATGAGCCGTCACAGCCAGCTAGTTATCTAATTCGATGCTGTTTTCATTAAGCACCTTTTGCCTAACTATTGTGTAAAGTTTGGGTTATTGTAAATAATGTTAGGTTGTTGTAAATAACGTTGGATTATTATAAATAACGTTGCTATGAGTGTGTGCACATGTCTTTAGGTGGATACAAGCACTGATTTACCTTTTGTATTTACCCAGGAATAGAACTGATGTGTACTAAAGTAAATACATATATTTAATTTTAGTAAATACTGCTAAATATTATTACCAATGAACATAATAATTGGTAAAATGGGATTAAATGTAATCATCTGTATATTTATTTTTTACTCCTACATTATTCTTTTCTAACGTTTGGATTTCCAGACCCTTTCTATTAGTCCATATTTTTCTCTTGCATTATTGTTTAAATTATACTGTCTTTAAACATTTTTTTTAGTGGTTGCCTTAGAAATTACAATATGCATCCCTATTACTACACTCTGCTTTAAATTTGAAAGATATCACTTCCTAATCACAAGATTATTATATTTTCACTCTTCTTAAATACTTTATGTATTTTGTGTTCTTGTTTTCATACATTTTCCTTTCATATATGTTCAAAAATCCGAATTATCATTATTATTACACTATTCTTTCAAACAAGTAATATTTATTTCCCTATTCCCATGTGTTTAACATTTATGTTAACCTTCAATGTTTTCCTTGGTTCTGTGGTTTAATCAAGAATTATTTTTCTGCCTCAGCACCTATAGCTCAAGCAGCTTAGGTGCCAGCCACATACACCAGAGCTGGCAGGTTCGAATCCAGCCTGAGCCTATCAAAACAATCATGACAACTCAACTACAACCAAAACATAGCCAGGCATAGTGACAGGCGCTTATAACCCCAGCTACTTGGGAGACTGAGGCAGGAGAATCTCTTGAGCTCAGGAGTGGGGATTGCTATGAGCTGTGACGCCACATCACTCTACCCAGGGCAACAGCTTGAGGCTCTGTCTCAAAAAAAAAAAAAAATAAAAAAGAATTATTTTTCTTCAGCCTCCTTTTAATATTTCTTATATCACAGAATACAATTGCTTGGTAACAAAGTTGCATATACATGAATGTGAGTTTGTGTATGCATGTAAACATATTTTATTTTGCCTTTAGTTTTGAAGAATACTTTGGTTAGATATAGGATTCTAGGTGGGCATTTATTTTCTTTCAGTACTTTAAGAGTTAGTTTTCTTTTTCTTGTTTTCAGAGTCTCTGTTTGAATATCGAGCCACTAACATTTATGTTGTTCCCATTAGTCATTTTTTTCTTGATGTGTTAATATTTTATTTTTCTATAATTTTCTGATGTACCTAGGTGTTATTTTATTTGTGTTTATCCTGTGTGGGGCTTCTGATTTTCTTTTCTTTTTTGTTTTGCAGTTTTTTGAACCCTCCCACCTCCGACATATGGGGCCAGGGCCCTACTCCTTTGAACCATAGGCGCTGCCCCAGGGCTTCTGATTTTCTTAAATATTTAGCTTAATATATTTCATAAGATTTGAAAAGTTCTCTTCAAATATTCGTTAGTCCTATATTCTCTCTCTCTCTCTCTCTATATATATATATGTATATCTCTTTCTCTTCTCTTTCTGGGATTTCAATTGCACATAAGTATGGTATGTGTCCTACATATGTCTTGCATTCTTTTGTTCATGTTTTCCTGTGAAGTTTATTTATTTTCAAGTTTATTAGTTTTATCATCTGCCATTTCCACTCAGCTGTGAATTCTTTCCTTCCATTTATTATTTCATATATTTAGCTATTTTTATAGTTAATCTTGATATATGAGATGATGTGCTTTTGAATCTCTAAGTTACTTATCTACCTGAAAAATATGTGAAAATTTGTTCTAAAAATAGGTTACATTAATCTTGTATGTCAAATAGATCCTGTCTGTTGTCTTCTTTAGATCATCAATAACCTTCCTTCCATTTTATCAACTATTCTGAGAAGCATGTTGAGTATTCAACTATAGTTACAGATTTGTCTGTGCTTCCTTTCATATTAACCACATACTGTTTCCTGTGTACTGGAAGCTCTATTTTTAGGTACATACAGGTTTACCATCATTACATTCTCTTCAATAGTCAAACCCTATGTCATTATATCATGTTCCTCTTTCCCTGATAATACTTCTTGTTCTGCCATCTACTTTGATAGGGATTAATTTCACTATTCCAGGTTTCTTCCAATTAGTCTTTGTAGACTATATTTTTTTCTCTAGTCTTTTACTTTTAAACTATCTGATTTTGTGCTTAAAGCATGTGTCTTTTATAGAGCATATAGACAAGTTTGCTTATATCCAATTTTACCATCTCTGACTTTTGATTGCTGTGTTTACACAATTCCCATTTAAAATTGTTTAGGTTAAAATATTCCGTTTTGCTAATTGTTTTCTATTTGTTTCATTTATTCCTTTTTCTTCCATATTTCCCTCTTATTTTTTCTATTCTCTGGATTTAAATGTTTTCATGATAAAATGCTAACTCTTATAGAAATATTATTCAGGTATCTTTTTAAAACACTTTTAGTACTTGCCCTAGAACTTACAATATACATTTTTACTAAATCTCAGCCTACCTGCAAATGATATTACAGGGGTCACATATACTGTCAGAATCATATAACATTATTCTGCCAATTCCTTCCTCCTACTCATATACATTTTTCATTATACATTTCATTTTCACATGTGCTGCAAACACATAATACATTGTTGCGACTTTGTTTAGAGCTGCAGTATCCAATGTCTGGGTAAGGGACTGGCACTGGTCTGTGGCCTGTTAGGAACTGGGCTGCACAGTAGGAGGTGAGCGACGGGATAGCATAAAACTTCATCTGGATTTACAGCCAAACCCAATTGTTCACACCACTGCCTGAGCTCTTCCTCCCATCAGATCCCTTCCACCCCCATCCACGGGAAAACTGTCTTCTGTGGAAAGCAGTCCATGGTGCCAAAAAGGTTTGGGACCACTCCTACAGAGGAAAAAAAATAATTATTTTACTGTGAATGTTCTATTTTGTATAATCATAATTTCCTCACAACAGCAAAACAAATTCAGGGCTTTTAGTTGGTAAGTCAGAGCTACCATATAATTTCTTCCTTAGAATTGTTTCAGAAAAAAAAAATGGATAGTAGTTTAAAGTAATGCTGGATATTTTTTGAAAACATATTGAAATCTAGAATGTAATGGTTATAAAAGGAGATTGTATATAGTAAGATTGGAGAGATTATTTGAAATTAGAGTATGGATAGTCATTGATATATGCGATTCGGTTTTTTTTTCAGTGGACAATTGAGTGATTTCTTCACAGGTATGTTTTGGGAAAATTGGCTTGGGAATTAATTTTAGTATGAATTAGAAAGGTGAGAATATGACTTTTCTAGTTTAGGATAGTAACAGCGAAAATGAAAAAAGAATGGGTAAAATGTAAGAAAGAATTAATACCTTGTTAGCTAAAGGTAGGGAGGTATAGCAGATGGAGACAATTCAAAGTTTTATAAGCTAAGTGATCATACACCTTCTGATCAAGCAATTTCACTCTCAGGTAAAACTTCAAAAAATTGTGTATATTTGTGCACAAAAGGACAAGTAAAATTTTGTTTATAACATCACTGTTTGTTACAGTCTGAAATAGAAACAAACCAAAGTTCTTCAATAGCATAATGCCATACAAAAGTGAAAATGAATGGACTACTACCATCCACAAGGTTGGGCAGTGCCTGTGGCTCAGTCAGCAGGGCGCCAGCCACATACACCTAGGGTGGCAGGTTTGAACCCAGCCCAGGCCTGCCAAACAACAACTACAACCCAAAAAGTAGCTGGGCATTGTGGTGGGCGCCTGTAGTCCTAGCTACTTGGGAGGCTAAGGCAAGAGAATTGCTTGAGCCCAAGCGTTTGAGGTTGCCGTGAGCTGTGATGCCACAGCACTCTACCCAGGGCAACATAGTGAGAATCTGTCTCAAGAAAAGAAAAGAACAACATACGTCAATTTCATAGGTATTGTGTTGAGTAGCCAGATACATAGCAGTACTAACTATATGATTTCATATATATACTTTTCAAAGTGCAGCTGGGAAGAATCTATGGAGTCGGAAACCAGAATTCACTTCCTCTCTGAGAGAGATTTGACTGGGAAGAAGCATGCGGGAAATACTGAGATGCAACAACAGTCTGTTTCCTGGTCTGGTTGATGGTTACATGAATATTTTAACTTCATGAAGATTCACCAAATTATTTACTTTTTTTCTACATTTATATTATACTTCAATAAATATTTCTTTTACAAAAAATTGGTATCAAATTTATCTTGTCATATTTTATAACACTTTATAAGTAAGTACTTGATAAATATATATTAAATAAATGAGTTACGGAATTAGAAATTTAGATTATCTCACAAATATGTGATAAATTCATGCACATTCTATTCAATTTTTAGAAAACATTTTCAAATTAATATTATTTGATTCTCTACAAAGTAAACCCACTATGTATGTACATCCATAAGAATATGAATATAGGTATATGCATATACATATAAGAATATGAATATATGAAAATTGGCAGGATGCTAATTAACAATGGAGTCTTCCAGGGTGTTGATTAAAGGCAAATAAAGCTGAAGATGCTACATGGCTCATGAAAAGAGAAATAAAAGTGACCTGGCAGGAAAACGTCATCCTAATACATTTTGGCCTAGTTAAAATATGTGCCTTTTCAGTGTGTTCTGTTCATCACTATAAGGTAAAAAGGAAACATTAAACTCAAGTCTTTAGAAACTTCATTTATTGAAATTCATATGCAACATCTAACATACAAATGAGCAGATTTAGAAACAAACTTCAAGCCATTTCTGCAAATGTTATACCAGGAGCTCTCCTCATCTGGTGTTAGACTTCAGCTCCAGCCCATCCTTGGTGCCCGGACACAAATGTGGAGATGAGGAACAGCCCCACTGCAGTCTGAGGCGGTGTCACCTGGGGAAGGTCGCGGTGCATTGTGGCATATCAAGTATAATTCAGATGAATGTAAGTATCTCTTTGTAAATCATTTATTTCACTCTGTTCCATGCAGGTCAGCAATTAGATTGTGGCATGCTGGGTAACTGGAAAAAATGATAATAAAAAAGTAAGTTTAAATTGAAAAAAAAAATGAATATATGCACATATACATATGTATATATGCAAATGTATGTCTATGAAGATATGGATATATGAATATATACATTTTATTTTGGTTTGTTTTTTCTTTGTTTTTTTTGATTTGTTTGTCTTTGCATCTTTTGATTCATTAATATATACATTTTATTATGTTTTGTTTTTTCTTTTTTATTTTTTTTTTTTTTTTTTTTCTTGCCCAGGGCTGGTTTTGAACCTGCCACCTCCGGCATATGGGGCCAGCGCCCTAGTCCTTTGAGCCATAGGTACCGCCCTTGTTTTGCTTTGTTAAATGCGTATATGTAGACACTTGTGTACATATAATATATAATTTTAAATATTAATTAAAATATTTCAGAAATGACAAACTTTAATCAACAAAAAATTAGCAGTTTTAGTATAAGAATATTTGCACTCTAATAATTTCTAAATTTGTATAGATTATTTTTAAGTGGATGAAATAAGCTCATTTGTAGCTTAAAGACATATACTTCAAAATATCTGACATTTGAAGGTACTAGCAGCTTCTTGAAGACAATTCTGTAACTGAAAATCAAATTAAAATGGGATTTTCTATTGATTTTTGTGCTCCTGTTTGGCTCATGTCTGAAAGTAATTTACAAATGTTAGTGAATTCTTAGATGGTGCCCTACTGTCTCAGTTGTGGCTTACCACTAATTGGCATCTAAGTAGGCTACATGTTACTTAAACAAGTATAGTTGAGTGCTATTCTGTCCTTAAGTCATCCTCTTATAATAATATTTTTTAAAAAAACCCTCAGGTTAGAATAACCCTCTAAACTTCTAGGAAACACTTTTTCTCCCACATTCTCTATCATTTCATCTCAATTTAAAAAGAAACTATTAAATTTATGAATTTTGAATTAATATGCTCACATTTTTTCTACTTATAGAGAGCACTTCTATAATTCTGTTAAATTTCAATAATAAACAGAGATAGCAATGTCTTTAAAGAGTAAAAATTTAATTATTCTTATCTTAATATTAAAATTAATTCCTTTAAGAAAGCACTCCATGCACCTCTATTTAGACAGCAGGGCAGCAGACTTATAGAGCACTTATAAAAAGGTATATGCAACTTAGCATTTAATGATGCAAACAGTGAAACTCCACTTATTCAAAAATTATGTGACCATAACCTGTAATCGTTCAGGATGACTGAAAACCTGAGGAGTTACTCACAGAGACACTTGGAGAGTTTGAAAATGAGTTTGTCACAATGACATGGGATAGTAGTTGGGTTTACTAAACAGGAGTATGAGTGAATCTCATTTACTCTCAGTTATGTGACTATTCATTACACTGGTCTTTCAGTAAATGTTTATGACTATCTTTTATGAATCAGACACTATAGGGAGGTAAGGTGCATGGAAATTAAAAGTCAAATAATAGATCAGTCTTTGTCTGATAGAGCTAAGCAAAGTAGAGGAAATGGATACAGAACACAAATGAGTTAAACAAAAAGACCGTGGTAAGTGCAAGATAATTCCTTGGAGACACAAAGGAATAAGTGAGATATTGTGTTGAAGTGTAAGGGACAGATGAACAAAAGAAAATGTGTAAGAATTGTTCAGATTGGGGGGAGTTATTCTAGGTGAAGTAAAAAACAAAGGGCAGATGCTTAGAACATGACACAAGGTATGTGCTAGTGATCCACTATTACAAGGCAGTAGTGTTTGAAAACCAGTTGTGACAGAGGAAAGAACGTAGGGTAAAGCCTGAGACAACAGTGACATTATGTATGTACGCCTCACTATAGATCCTGGACTATATCCCACAGGAAGTGATGAGCGATTGAAGACTTTGAGGACAGCCATGATCAAATTAATGTTTTCCTGAGAGTCTCTGTTATGTCTGCACTTCACCAAAGCAGAGTCTGAAACAAGCACTTGTGATAAATAGTATATTTTCAAGATGGTCCCAGATAGAGTAGGATTTCTGGGACAAGGAGGCAGGAAATGAGGGGAAAAAGGAACATAAATATTAAGCATTTTGTATATGTTTATGTGGTTAATATAACTTTGTTACATGGATGTATTGCATAGCGGTGAGGTCCGGGCTTTTAGTGCATCCATCACTGGAATAATGTTCATTCTACCCATTAAGTAATTTCTGATGATCCACACTTCTACCTCCTACATTTCTGAGTCTTGGTTGTGTGTGACTCCTCACTCTACACCCATGTGGGCACATTACTTAGCTCCCATACAGAAAGACAAATAATGCACCTACGTGTCTGAGTTGTTTCACTTAAAATAATGGCCTCCATGGCTTGGCGCCTGTGGCTCAATTGGCTAAGGCTCCAGCCACATACACCTAAGGTGGCGGGTTTGAATCCCCAGCCCGGGCCGCCAAACAACAATGATGACTGCAACCAAAAAATGGCCGGGCGTTGTGGCGGGCGTCTGTAGTCCCAGCTACTTGGGAGGCTGAGGCAGGAAACTCGCTTGAGCCCAGGAGTTGGAGGTTGCTGTGAGCTATGATGCCATGGCACTCTGCCCAGGGGGATAGCTTTAGGATCCGTCTCAAAAAAAAAAAAAAAAAAAGATAATGGCCTCCAGTTCCATCCATGTGGCTGCAAAAGACAAACTTTCATTATTTTCTGTGGCTAAATAATGTTCCAGGGTGTGTGTGTGTGTGTGTGTCCAACAAAGGTTGGACAATTAAGTTCACAAACTCATCCTAGAAAAAGTGCCTACATACCTCATTGCTGAATATCACTACAATCATCTTCAAAGAACTACCCTTGGGAAGCTTTGTACTGATGGAGGCACCTAGCTCACCCTTCAAAGCAATTTTGGAACTCCTTTTCTGGAATGAATATCAAAGCTGTTGTTATATCCTTGGTGTCCTGAATGTCATCAAAATGTCTTCCTTTCAATACATGTATTTCCTTTATCGTTGGATAAAGAAACAAGTTGTTGGGGGCCAGATCAGGAGATTAGGAAGGGCGTTCCAGTGAGATTATGTTATCAGCTTAAAATGCCCTCACAGACAGTGCTATGTGAGCTGGTGCACTGTCATGATACAAGAGCCAAGAGCCATGAGTGGTTGGTCAAGATTTTCAGTTCAGATTTTCCTGTTTCTTTATCAAAGTTTACTTGGACTGTTAAACTTCTCATAGTGAGCTGATTATTTTGATGCACAATTTGACAAGTTTGTGCCATGTTCTTGTCAGTTCTGCTCATTACTGACCTCATTTCATCAGTGACACTTTCTCTGCCATCAGAAAAACATTTAATCCATTTGTATATTGTCATTTTTCTTATGGCATTATCCCTATAATTTTGAACTAACATGGTCCTGATTTCACGTCCACTCTTTCCAAGTTTAACACGAAATTTGTGAATGTGTGTTCATTGCTCTAACTCAAGCTCCAACATTCTTGCTTGGGATGGCACAGAAAAACATGTAACAACAATAATGAACATCACTCGGCAAGACACCACTCACAACCATGAGACACTGATATCCAAAGTTATAAAACATTAGTGAGTTTTTGTACAGTGCTGCTAATGTAAGCACACAGTGGCAAGTATGCAAATCCAATTGTTAGACCTCTACCACATTTTCTTTTTCCAGTAACCCACTGATGGACATTTACCTATATTCTAAATATTTGCGATTGTGGATTGTGCTGTGATAAACATACAAGTGCAGGTATCTTTTACATATAATGACTTCTTTTCTTTTGAATAGATACACAGTAGTAGGATTGCTGGATCAAATGGTAATTCTATTTTTACTTCTTTGGGAAATCTCCACACTGTTTTCCAAAGAGGTTGTACTAATTTATATTCCCACCAACAGTTTAAAAGTGTTCCCTTTTCTCTGCATCCTTGCCAACATCTGTTATTTTTTGACATTTTAATAAAAATCCATTCCAACTGGTATAAGATGATATCTTATTGTGGTTTCAATTTGCATTTCTCTGATGAGATTAATGGTGATGGACATTTTTTACATGCTATTGGCCTTTTATACATCTTCATGACTTTTTCTTTTTGGGACAGTGCCTCAAGCCATCCCCCTGGGTAGAGTGCTGCTGCATCACAGCTCACAGCAACCTCCAACTCCTGGGTTCAAGCGAGTCTCCTGCCTCAGTCTCCCAAGTAGCTGGGACCACAGGCGCCCACCACAATGCCTGGCTATTTTTTGGTTGCAGCCATCATTGTTGTTTGGCAGGCCCGGGTTGGATACGAACCCGCCACCTTAGGTGTATGTGGCTGGCGCCTTAGGCACTTGAGCCACAGGCACCGAGCCTCATGACTTTTTTTGAAATATATCTATTCATGTTTTTTGCCCACTGAGAGTATTTTCTTGTTGCTATTGTTAAGTTCCTTGCAAATTCTGGGTATTAGTCTTCTGCTGGATGCACAATTTGCAAATATTATTTGTTCACTCTATTGATTATTCCATAGCTTGTCTCTATGTAGAACTTTTGAAAGATGTATAAAGATTTCTCAGAATTATCTGCCTGAACAATAGGAGTTAAGAGCATTTATCTGTTGGCTCCTGTTCACGATGGGTCGAGGGTTATACGTAGGGATTTTTAGTCTCTCCCACTTTTGAATTCCACCTCCACTCTCAGTGACTGCAAAGGGCATTTTGTGGAACACTGTCAGCAAAGAAACTGTTTTCTGAAGGATGTGAACAGGGACAGGAAAGTACCGAATACACATCTTCTTGGAGCGCAGATTATTCATTTGATGGCAAGCATGGTACCTACATATAGATAAATGTACAGGTATTGGGGGTGAGAGCAGTCTCTCAACTATGTTTTAACATGTAGGAGACCAGGAGGAATATGTTTTCAGAAACTTTGCCAAATGTTGATTCTGGTTGAGTACATGGCTTGGGTAGCATACATTGTTAAAACCCTACAGACAATGTGCTCAAGTAATACCAAGTAAACATTTTTAATAAAAAGACCAAGTAATAGTGGGTGACTGGTAGATAGTTGACCATGACAAGATTGCATTTCAAAGGTTTCAATTTAATTTACATTTTAGCCCAGGGAATAATTTTACACTATTGCTGAAATGTTAGCAACTTTAGAAGATCTGCATGTGGTGCTCTTGTTGACTTGTCATTAGTATTTTCCAAAGCAACAACAATTTCCTGGGGTTTAAGGTTTACATCAGCATTTCTCACCCCTCCATGCAAGACTTTTAAGAGGCACTTTTATTTATTTTTCTCTTATAGCTCATTTCCTTTATTTCACAAACATCATTATGTAAAATCCTTCAAAACTTGCCAGAAAGACATTCAAATACAGATGAACGTATATAATTATTTTGATGGTAGCTATTTATTTATTTCAGATGGGCTCTTGATAAGAATCTATGTTGTGCTGATATTAAAAATGAAAGACAGCCAAGGTAATTGGGGAATCTCAAAAACAAATGCCTCTGCAAAGATAATGAGCTGTGCCTCTAATATTGTTAATGTTGGATACTGGTGATGCTTGATTCCCCTGCCCTGAGGGTAAAGCATCAGAGCACAAAAACTTCTCAAAGCAACCAATAGACATTTGACATTCAATGTGTTGTTCCACCTACTTCTGTTTTCTTATTTTCACTATTCTTTTACAAGTTAGAGTCAACTCCCTCTGTACCTTCTGTAAGCATTTTGTGAAACTAAGACAGATCATTTTGCTGTGTCATAATTAGGACAATTATCCATAAGGCATCCTTATTAGGCAATGGATTCTAATTTGCAATTCTAATTCATTTGAGCCACAGGCGCTGCCCTAAAACCCAAAGATTTCTTTAGTAGAACATCAAAACTCTCATGACACGTGTGCACTTGGATTATTTTAATGATTTGTTTGAATTTGTTTATTGCAGGACCTGCCTATCTACAATTCCTTATAGATCGCATAGCTGTCATTGCTATCATTCTTTTTTATTTAAATAATTATTTCTAATATGACAAGAGGGTCCGAATATTTTTGGTTACATATATTGTTTCTGCTTTGCTTGAGTCATAGTTCCAAGTGTGCCTGTCACTCAGTGTTCATTGTACACATCAGGTAAGTGGTTGCTAATCTCCTCCATCCACCCCACCCCACTTTATTTCCACTGAGTTTTGCTGCCCTCTGTGCACATGTGTGCTTATCAGTTAGTTCCAATTTAATATCAAATAATGTGGTGTTTGTTTTCTAATCTTTAGATACTTCATTTGAGATAATGGTTTACATTTTCATTTAAATTGTTGCAAAAGAACTTAGTTTATCTTTCTTCATAGCTGAGTAGTATTCCATGGTATATATATACCACATTTTGTTAATCCACTCACAAATTGATAGAAACTTGGTTTGTTTCCACCTCTATATAATTGTAAAATATACTACAATTAACATTTGTATACAGATGTCCTTTTGATAAAATGACTTCTTTACCTTTGGATAAATATCAAATAGTGGAACTGCTGAACCAAATGGTTGGTCTACTTTTAGTTCTTGGAGGAATATTCTTTTCCATAGAGGTTGTACTAATTTTCAGTCCCACCAATAACATACAAACATTCCTCTCTCTCTGCAGCTATGTCAGCTGGGGAGAGAACAGGATACTTTAATAAAAGCCATTCTAACTGGGGTAAAATGATACCTCATTGTGATCTTAATTTACATTTCTCTAACAATTACTTATGTTGAGCATTTTTTCATATGTTTATTGACCCTTTGTCTATCTTCTTTTCAAAATCTTCTGTTCATGTCTTTGTCCACTTTTTAATGGATTTGTTTTCCTTGCTAATTTGTTTAAGTTTTTTGTAGATCCTGGTTATTAGCCTCTATCAGATGTATGTATATAGCTTGCAAATATTTTCTCTCATTCTGTAGACAATCTCTTTGCTATGTTAATTATTTCCTTAGCTGTGCAAAAGCTTTTTAATGTAATCAAGTCCCATTTATCAATTACTGTTGTTGTTGGGTTGGCCTTCGGGGTCTTTTTCATAAATTCTTTGCCTAGGCCATATCTAGAAGAATTTTTTTCTCCATTTTATTCTAGAATTCATATAGCTTCATGCCTTACATTTAAGTCTTTTCTCCATTTTGAATGAATTATTTGAGCGATGTGGATCCTGTTTCACTCTTCTTCATGTGGCTATATAATTTTCCTGCATTATTTATTAAATAGGGCTTCTTTTCCTATATTGTCATCTGTTTTGTCAAAAATCCATTGGCTGAAGGTGGCTGGTTTTATATCTGGGTTCTCTGTTCTGTTCCATTGGTCTATCTCTATTTATGGACTAATACCATGCTGCTTTAGGTAAGGTATCCTTGTAGTATAGTTTGAAGTCTGATAATGTGATGCCTCTAGATTTTTTCTTTTTGCTTGAGATTGATTTGGCTATTTGAGGTCCTTTCTGGTTCCAAATTAAATGTAAAATTATTATTTCTACATCTGTGAAATATGACATTGGTCACATTTGATGGGGATAGCAATGAATCTGTTAATGACTCTGGGTAGTATGGGCATTTTAACAATGTTGATTCTACTGATCCATATTGATGATGTCTGTTTCCATTTATTTGTGTCTGTGATTTCTTTCCTCAGTGTTTCATAGTTCTTTTTGTGGAGCTCTGTCACCTCCTTGATTCAGTATGTTCTTAGGTATTTTTTGTAGCTATTGTGTACAGTGTTGAGTCTTTAATCTGATTCTCAACTTGACTGTTATTGGTGTATAAGAATGGCACTTATTTGTGTACATTGATTTTTTAATCTGAGACTTTGTTTAAATAACACAAAACATCAATGAAACAAAAGTTGGTTCTTTTAAAAAGTAAAGAAAATTGATAGATCTCTTTCTAGATTAAATAGGGATAGAAGAGAAAGAACCCAAATAAACTCAATCAAAAATGAAAAAGGAGATATTACAACTGATATCACAGAAATGCCAAATATCATATGTAGCTACTGTGAAATCTCTATGTACATAAACTCAGAAATGTAGAGGAAATGAGCAGATTTCTGGAAACATTCAACTTCCCAAGACTCAATCAGGAAGAAATAGAACTCCTGAACAAATAATAAGCAATGAGATTGAAGCAGTAATAAAAAAGCTTCCTACAAAAACAAACAGACAAAAATTCCCAGACCAGTGGATTCATAGCCAAATTTTACCAGATTTATAAAGAACAGCTGGTACCTATACTACCTAAATTATTCCATAATATCAAGAAGGAAGCAATCCTCCCTAACTCATTCTGTGAAGCCAATATCATCTTCTTAAGCCAGGAAAGGAAACAACAACAACAACAACAAACAACTATAGAACAGTATCTCCTATGAATATAGATGAAAAAATCCTCAATAAAATACTACCAAACCAAATTCAACAGTACATCTAAAAAATGATGCAATGTGACCAAGTAGGCTTCATCCTAGGAATGCAAAATTGGTCCAAGATAGATAAATCAATAAATGTGACTCACTACATAAATAGAAGCCAAAGCAAATACCATATGATCATCTTAATGGATACAGACAAAGCATTCAACAGAATGGAGCATCCTTTCATGATAAAAACCCTCAACAAACTAAGCAGGGAAGGAACATATCTTAAGATTTTAAAAGCCATGTATGACAAACCTACAGCCAATATCATACTTAATGGAAAAGTTGAAAACATTCTAAGAACTACAATAAGACAAGGGTGTCTACTGTCTACTGTCACCATTTCTATTCAATATAGTGCTGAAAGTTCTAGCCAAAGCAATTAGGCAAGAGAAAGAAATACAGGGTATCCAAATCAGGAAAGGGAAGATCAAACTTGCTTTTTGCTGATGACTTAATCTTATATCTAGAAAATCCCCAAGACTCCACCAAGAAACTCCTGGAGTTGGTAAATACTTTTTTAACTCCCCTATTTTAAAGATGAGTAAAAATTATTCCAAAAAGGAGAGCTGACTTTTTTTGGAGTGTGTGTTCCCTAAATTCAGGTATTAGTGGCAAACCAAGTCTGGAAAAACTTTTTAATGCTAAGATCTTCAATCTTTATCTTTGGTTCTAGTAATTAGGCAACTATATAGAAGGTACAAGTATTTAAGTATTTCCTGATTCAATTAGGAGAGATTCTAAGGAAACAGATTTATTTTCCCTGTTTACCTATCCATTTAAAAACAATACTTGAAGAAACTTTTGTTTAACTAAGTAAATAATAGTGAATATATTTTTAAACTGAATTCTAATTTCCAGGATGTCATTGCCAAAGTAGTAAGGATAATAAAATAATTATTCATATTTAGTAGAGTAAAATGCAATATGCCTGGGGTTGCCAATAATTTCTTCATAACTACTATACTAATAATATATTAGTGTTTAAAAAAATCTATTGCTTAACAAAGTAGAGATTTTTGTTGTAGACCAGTTAAACTAAGTTAAGCAGAAAAGAATTCTTGTAGGATAAAAGTTAGGTCACAGAATCAAAAGGAAGACTAGAAATTCTAGTTCAGAATTTGAGACAGTTCTGAGAGACAGAGATAGTAGTAACTAATATACCATCTCATCAGTATACCACAAGTAGAATGAATGTGGTTTAACCATTTTTTCTTGTGTCACTCTAGTTAAGATAACAAACTTCTGGAAATGTGAATGTTAATTGGTTAGCACATTATCTATATATGAGTTGTATTTAACTTAATGCCAGTTTTGAGCACTGGGTCTCATGAAGCCCATATAACTCACATGTCTTTTGCACATTGTCTGGTGTTCATTTCCACAGCCTTGTTTCCCCAGTGCCTTCTATGATTCCTTCCCCTAGTCAGTATTATTTACCTCCACTCTGACTCATCAAATCTTTTCCCCCCTGAGGGATCTGGCCCTTCGATGATTACATATGTAAATAAACAGCAGTTTCCCTTAAACTTTACCCTTGACAATATTAGAGAAAAGAATAGTCTTGAAGATTAGGCAGGTTCTGTCCATGTTCTTACTTGCCCTGCTTTCATAGCTGCAACTCTTTCTATTCATAATTATCAGAGTCAATTACGCCAAATAAAATAAATGCTCAATCCTTTTTGTGTCTTTTCTCTCTGAGACATAAGAGCTGATAAAATCCATGTGGTATTCCTAGGTTCTTATTTCATGTATCCAGTATTAAGTACCCCAGCGAAAGCATTACTGTCATTGAAATTAAATCAGTAAAACACATCCAAAGAAACATGAAGTTATTATGTCTAAATGTGAACAGAATTGTTGCCCTTGCCACTCTTTTGTCTTTGGATTACCATATTAAGACTCTAATAGAAACAGTTACATACCTTGATAGGTGATTAAGAGTAAAGTGCATCTGTAAAAACAGTAGTTTAAATATGCAAGACATAGTTTGCCTATTACCATAACTCAAGTTTAAATAGACCACCACATTGGGCAACACACTCACATATTTCCCAAACAGCGTAACAAGATCAGTGAATTCCAAAGGCATTGCTTCATTGTCTTATACCTTCATCTTTTACATAAAATCTTTGATAAGTATGGAATATCATAATGGTTCACCATATATTCAATAGGTCCACTAATAGAACATGACAGGAAGAGAATGAAAATGCAGGATAAGTTTCTATTCCAATGAAAACACCTAACTGCTCCCAATGAAATAAATTTGTAATTAGTTGGCTGTTCTTTGTGAGGCTGGGAGCCCTATTGGGAACCTGGTGATGGTTTAGGACCATATTGGGGAGTTGAGAATTGTCCCTGGTGCTTATAAATGGGAGTCAGCAGCATTGATGCCATCCGGATAGCTCTGATGAGAGGAAATCTGGGATCTGAACCCATTTGAACCAACCATTAGTACCTGTAGAGGTTTGGATAGTCCCTAATCCCTTAGATATGGACTCAGTTGATCCCTAACATGTGCTATTATTTGGAAATAGGATCTTCACATTTGTCATTAAGTTAAGGCGATGCTGGGTCAGGGTGGGCCCTAAATCTAATGACTGGTATCCTTATAAGAAGAGGAGAGGACACAGAAACACAGAGGAAAGAAAGCAATATGAAGATAGAAGCAGAACCGGTGTTATGCAATGACAACAGAAGCCACCAAAGGAGGCAAGGCAGGGCTCACCCCTGGAGCTTTCTGAGAACGTGTGGCCCTACCAGCATCTTGGCTTTGACTTTTAGCCTCCAACACTGTGAAAGAATAAACTGTTGCTTTGAGCCGCCAGCTTACATTGATTTGTTATGACATTCATAGAAAACAAACATACTGCCACTATAGATACTTTATTTGTGCTCCAACCAGCTGTAATTTGACTAAGCAGTAGGTTAACTGATAAAGCAAACAAGTCAACTTCTCTACCTCATTATAATATTAGAGACTATTGTCTTATGAGTTATGTTGATAAAAATTTCATTTTGGGGTCCATTTAGAGAGATTCATCTACATACTTCTTGTCTAAATATTTGTCCACTAATCTATTAATATTTGTCTTATATAATTATCAACTATCTAAGAATCAGTGTAGCATTTTTCTTTTTTTCTGGCTAGGACTTCCAGTACTAGAATCACTGTAGCTTTTTAACTAAAACAGAACCACCTACCATACACCCATTACATAATTTCCATCAGTAAACATCCAAGAAATACATACTTACAATAAAGAAGACAAAATTTCCAATTAATCATGAAAGAAAGACAAGAGAAAGATCAGATGACACCATCAGATCTGCAAAGTATTCAAATAAAAATATCAGTGGAACATTAGGCAAGCATGTTGATACTTTAAGGGAGGAGTAGTTTGAAAGTATGACAAAATTAATAAGAGACTATAGATTGACCAAGAAAATCTATAAAGATACAAGATGAACTTCTGAGGATAAAAATAAAATAATTTCTATTAGACATCAAACAGATGGCTTAGTATTAGGCTAAATGCATTTGGAAAGATAATGGGTAAATTGGTAAATAAATCTCTAGAAAGGATTCAAAGCATATATAAATAGAGATAAAGCACATTTTTTAAAAGATGGTAATAAGGCTCCGCGCCTGTGGCTCAATCGGCTAAGGCGCCAGCCACGTACACCTAAGGTGGTGGGTTCGAATCCCCAGCCTGGGCCCGCCAAACAACAATGATTGCTGCAACCAAAAAATGGCCGGGCGTTGTGGCGGGCACCTGTGGTCCCAGCTACTTGGGAGGCCTCGGAGGCAGGAGACTCGCTTGAGCCCAGGAGTTGGAGGTTGCTATGAACTGTGATGCCATGGCACTCTACCCAGGGGGAAAGCTTGAGGCTCTGTCTCAAAAAAAAAAAAAAAAAAAAAGATGGTAATAAACATGGAAGTTAGAATACAACTGAGGTAGAGGATTTGAGTGAAAGACACTCCTACAAAAATTCAAGAAACTCAGACACTGCCAAGTAATATATATACAAGTAATTCACATCTAAACATATAATAGTTAAACTTAAAAGTGAAGCAAAAAAATTTCTAAAGAATCAGGAATAAAAAGATACATTATTTACATTGGCATAACAATTAATGTAAAAGCTGACTTTGCAATTCAGGAACCAGAATATAATACAATGGTTTTGAACGTAAGAAGAAGAAAATAATCACAAACCTATGTTTTATACTGGTTATCTATTATTGCCTAACAAATTATCGCAAAGCTTAGAGACTTAAACAATAAACATTTGTTATCTCACATTTTCTCTGGGCCTGGAATTTGGTAGCTGCTTGACTGTTTGTGACTTTGGGTCTCTAAGGCACTACTGTTAAAATGAGACCCTGGGCTGTGGCCAGCTGAAGTCTGACTAGGGCCAGAGGATGCTCTTGGCTCACTCATAACACTGTTGGCAAGAAGTCTGTGTTTCTCACGAGCTGTTAGCCAGTTTTGCTCAATTCCTTGCCACATGCGCCTTTCCCCACAGCTACCTGATCATTCTCACAGCAAAGCAGCTGGCTTTCCCAGAGCAACCAGTCGAAGACAGAGAGTGAAGATCTTTTAAGATCCTGTCACCTCTCACGTACCACTCCTTCTATCACCTTCCAGTTCAACAGAAGTCAGTCACTAAGTCTAAACCACACTAGAAAGGAGGAAAATTAGGTTTTAAATTTTGAAGGGAGGAATATCAAAAGCTTCTGAATATTGGCTTGGCACCCGTAGCTCAGTGGTTAGGGTGCTGGCCACATACACCAGGGCTGGTGGGTTCCAACCTGGCCTGAGCTTGCTAAACAACAATGACAACTACGACAAAAAAATAGCTGGGTGTTGGGGTGGGCTCCTGTAGTACCAGCTACTTGGGAGGCTGAGGCAAGAGAATCACTTAAACCCAAGAGTTTGACATTGCTGTGAGCTGAGATATCACAGCACTCTACCGAGGATAATATAGTGAGACTCGGTCTCAAAAAAAGAAAAAAAAAAAAAACAGAACAAACAAACAAAAAAAACCTTGTGAGTATATTTCTAAATATTTACAAATGTATGTCAAGGAAAAAAGACCAAAGGAAACTAATCATACAAAAATTGATAGATTGCAGGGGTGGGGAACCTGTGGCCTCAAGGCCATATGAGGCCCTCTAGATTCCGAGTGTAGCCAAATCCGAACTTCACAAAATAGATCATTTGACTATGAAGAGTAATTCACCCGAGACTGTTCTATAAGCTGGACTCTGCATGCAAGAAAGAGCTCACAGCTAGAAAGTTTCTTGCAAAAGGAGATAGAAAACAGCCGGGCAGGTGGCTCATGCCTGTAATCCTAGCATTTGGGAGGCTGAGGCAGATGGATTAGATGAGTTCAAAAGTTTGAGACCAGCCTGAGCCAGAGTGAGATCTCATCTCTAAAAATAACCAGGCATTGTGGTGGGCTACTGTAATTCCAGCTACTTGGGAGGCTGAGACAAAAGAATTGCTTGAGTCCCAGAGTTGGAGGTTGCTGTGAGCTGTGACGCCATGGAACTCCACTGAGGGCGACAAAGTAAGACTCTGTCTCAAAAAAAAAGAGGGAGATAGAAAGCAAGGAAAATTGTAAGCATGTGGGAACATTAATATAAGCCATGAATACACAAAGCAATAACATCAATGCTAGTAATGTAAATAACAATAACAACAGAAATAACTTGGAGTTTTTAAAAAGGCAAAATTAAAATGCATGGTAATGAAAGCCCTTAAGCTCTCATAATCCTCTTACATTTGGGGAGGAAAAGGTAACGATAACAATTTTAGAACTTAGCATGCAAATTTAAGCATGTGACATAATTTCTAAGGTAATGGAAGTGGAGCGTAAAATTTGTCAGTAGCAGAGAAGAAAGTAGAGTGGTAGGATTATATAATTCCTACAAAAGGAAGAATACAAAGAGAAAAGAATGACGTGAAAAGCAGAGACAGAATATTAGGCCAGTGAGATACAGACGATATGGACCAGAAGAGCCCAGCCATATGTAGAACCTTAATTTGTGTCGCAGACAAGATTGCTGTTCAGTTGAAATGAGAGGGATATTTCAGCAAATGAAACGGATATATATACATTTATATGTGTGTGTTTGTGTGTGTGTGTATACATAGGTGAAGAAAAGAAAATTGTAATCCTTACCTCACACAATATTCACATGCAAAAGTTAATACCTGATAAATTGGCTCCACGCCTGTGGCTCAAGTGACTAAGGCACCAGCCACATACACCTAAGGCGGTGGGTTCGAATCCAGCCCGGGCCACCAAACAACAATGACAGTTGCAACCAAAAAACAGCCGGGCATTGTGGCTGGCGCCTATGCTCCCAGCTACTTGGGAGGCTGAGGCAGGAGACTCACTTGAGCTCAGGAGTTGGAGGCTGCTGTGAGCTATGATGCCATGGCACTCTACCCAGGGTGAAAGCTTGAGGCTCTGTCTCAAAAAAAAAAAAAAAAAACCCTGATAAATTACTGTCCTAAATGTTAGTATCAAAAACATAAACTATATAAAGGACAAATAGAAGAGAATGTTTTTTATAAACTCATTGTGGGAAGGGATCTATTAGGAATCAATTTATTGAGATATAAAAGATACAAAGAAATAATAAATTATACTACATAATTTTATACTTCTTTTCTTCCATGATATGCTCTTCAAGGCTTTCAGATCCTGAGTCTCAGTAAACGTACGGCTCTTGGAGTCCACAGCTGATTACTTACAGAACAGCTATTTTGCCGTTGCACCCTGTGGACTGGTAGAATAGGAAAGGAGATAGTTTCATATTTATATTGACTTTTTTCCCATACTGATATTGAGTGACAAGACCTAACGAATGACTAGAGAAGCAATCTCAGAAAGTGACAGAACCAAGGCCTGTCTAAAAGTCTAAGTAGCAGAAACGCCTGACCAGAGTAAATCATCTCTAACTACTTTTTCTGATCTGGTATTCCACTATTTAACAACCAACTTCTACCAAGAAATACATCACCAAGACATAGCACTGCTGTTCTTAAAAGGAGAAATATGTTAGGGACAGCCAAAACACTATAAATATGTATGTTATGTCTGGGGTATTCAACATATAAAAACGCAAAAGATGGGTGGCACCTGTGGCTCAAAGGAGTAGGGTGCCGGCCCCATATGCCAGAGGTGACAGGTTCAAACCCAGCCCTGGCCAAAAACTGCCAAAAGAAAAAAAGATGCAAAGACAATTCAGTTCTAGTACTTTGTTAAGGTTTTAGAACACCTACTATTACTATGAAATCCCTTGACTGTGAATATATCATTATTCATAGTGGTTATATGCTATCTCACCTGTCACTGAATTAGCAAATATTTAACCATTGCTCCTATTGAAAATACAGGATTATTTCTGTGAGCCTCTGGTCACAACATTATATTTTTGTTAATCTATAAATATATAATCTTATTTTATGTATGTTCCTGCTTAAATACATCTCACTATATAGGTTTTTTTTTTAAATTTCATAACATTTTTTCTCATGGCCAATACCACTATAACACATGCCTGAATAAATCTTATTTAATACATGTATTTTCTCCATAAGGCACCTAATACTCTTCTTATGTTTATGAACATTACCCTGCACACTTAGGCGTCATCTTAACATCAAAATCACTAAAAAAGAAAGCACAAAGATCCCCCCAGAATGCACTAATTTGACCATGAGAAAGACATTTTTCTATAACATAAGCGCTGACTCTGGATGGCAAAGTATCCCCTTGTTTGATCTTAGCTAGGGACATGCATATCTGGGAACTCAAAATTATCACTGTGCTGTACATGTCCACAGAAGACTGGGAAAGTATCACAAGTATTGATTTGGGGATTACAAATAAATTATAGCCTATAGATGGATTTACAAATACCATATCCATAAATAACGAGGCCATGTTTCTTAATCCTGAGATAAACTGTCTGCATTGTGTCACATTAATTGAGGAGTCTGGCTCCTGGTTATAAACCCATGTGCAATTTTTCGAGTCTGATAATAAGCAATTACAAGGCTTCACTTGGCAGACCTCTTGGGGAAAATCTGTCTTCTGCACATTGGCTTGTTGTACAGCCAATTCGTTGCTGTCTCCAAATGCAGCTGTGAAGGACACACAGGCCTCCTGGTTTGTTGTGTTCATCACCTGTTTGCGTTTCTAGCTCCAGCACCTTTGTTCTTGGATTTTTTTTCACCTGAATCTTTCAGCAGAGATCTTTTCAAATGCCTCTGCTGAGGCCTCCTTATGAGAGAATGCCTTTCCCCACTCTGCCTCAGTTCTCAGAACTCTTCCATCACTAGCCCTTCCCCTGGAACCACCCCTGTACCCCGGCTGATGTACCTGACCTCAGACCAGTTCCCCTTTTGTTTGGGAAAAATGGAGGGGGGAGCGTTATGCTTTCTCTGGGCGGTAAATGATTCAAGTCTTGTTACTTTCATTTTTGCTTATTTCCAAAATCTAGTAGCTAGCTCTCTCTGGTGCAGTGAAGATCCTGAAATTAATGCTCATGAAACTTATATTTCCGGAAAGGTTCTGGGAATTACTAATATTTAGTGTAACTCCTTCAAAATTTACAGATGTGGGAAAAAAGCCCAGTTTAATTTATGGGCAAAAAAACTAAAGCCTGAGATTCAGCTGGCACCAAACTGAAATCTAGGTGTTGGAACCCCAAATTTTAAGTCTTTCAACCACATAGCACAGAATTTTAACTCTGTCTTGATCACTTCCTCAACCCTTAAGCCCTGTAGGGTCTTACCTTGTGGTAGTTATGTTTTTGGATATAAGTTTTGTGATACAGCCCCTGAGGTGACAGCATGCTTAGTTTATTCAATAAGCATGGAGGGCGACGCCTGTGGCTCAGTGAGTAGGGTGCCAGCCCCATATACCGAGGGTGGTGGGTTCGAACACAGCCCCAGCCAAATTGCAACAAAAAATAGCCAGGCATTGTGGTAGGCAACTGTAGTCCCAGCTACTGGGGAGGCAAGAGAATGGCCTAAGCCCAAGAGCTGGAGGTTGCTGTGAGCTGTGACGCCAACTCTACCAAGGGCAACAAAGTGAAACTCTGTCTCTAAAAAAAAAAAAAACCCAGCATGGAGTATAATTAATGAGTGGAAGAGAGGCAGGAGATGAATGAGGAGGGTTAGTTAAAATACTGTTTGTCAGCAGAGTACCTCTTAGTAGGTTTTCAATTGCGTATTTTTTTATAACTTCACCTTTAGACCAAACTCTTAACAGCAGGAATTCTGCTTTCCTTGCCTTGGTCTCCTTCTACCTTTTTCACTTGTACATGTTTTATTGAACGAGTACATCACTGAATAAATGAATGAATAAATAGGTGGTTTTCCATGAAACTATCTAGGTCACGTGACTCAAAAATAAATGGCTTTTAGGAAAAGCTTTTGGGTAAAATGTCTGTGACATCCATCTCATAGAAACACAAATAAGAATTCTTATGAAATTTGCAGTGGAATTGCATATCTTTTTTTGATATAAAGTAAGTCAATGACAGAGCTAAGTGAGCTATTGACATTTAGAAAGTATTTCTTCTATTTGCTTTCCAGATCTCACGCAACATGCTATTGCTTTGTAAAATGATATTATAAACATGGAAGTTTTGTCAAAGTGCCTATAGTATAAAATTGGTAAACTGAAAATTTCAGCAGTAAATTGCCCTCTTGTCTATAATAGTAAGTAAAGAATTTTCTTTCAATCTCCCTTTCTATTCAATCAGTTATGTCGTTAGGAAGAAACCCGAGGTACTGCACATGTTACGCATTTTCAATAGAGAAACAGATACTAAAGCACCATTAAATTCACAGAAGTTATAAACATCACTACGATGATTCTAGCCTCATGCCTGCATTTATAAACCAATTGATTATAAATGATTCCCATCTTCTTTTGTTTTATAGATTTGGGGCAATACATTTCTAAAAGTAAAATAGCAATGAAGGTGTACTCTCACTGGAGTATTTACATCCGCTAAACTCCTTCCTGAGAACAAAAAAGTCCAGAACATATAGGAAAAAAAAAATTGTTTCATGAACACAATCTTTAACAATCTAGACATCAGACTATCCCACAAAAAAAAAAAAAAACCAGAACAAAAGTAACTACAACCAAATCAAATGGAGCAATAGAACCTATGAAAAGTCAATAGCTGACTAGTGAGAACAGCTGAAGAGGAGGAAAACACTGAGTTTCCAGGTGGTTTAGCTCAGTGCCTGGGAGCTGGCCAGAGATGAATGGCAACTCCCAAAGGGCAAAGGTGCCGGCTGTGCACCTGGGTATTGACTTGGTGTAGGGGGAAGAGCAGCTCAGAATAAGAATAGTTAAAGGTTCACGGGCAGTGGCCAGGGGCCTGGTCATCTGGTTGGAGATCTGGAATGTGGCGGGCACCTATAGTCCCAGGTACTCAGGAAGCTGAGGCAAGAGGATCACTTGAGCCCAAGAGTTCAAGGTTACTATGACACCACAGCACTCTACCCAGGGCAACAGAGTGACATTGTCTCAAAAAAATAAAAAATAAAAGCTGCCAGTTTTAAGGAGGGTTCAGAATAGGAGAAAAATATACCACCCCTCTAAGCTAGTAATGCCTGAACCTGCCATAGAACAGACACAGAATTTTGGAGAGATAATACCTACCATCCTCTACAGATAATTGTTCTTCCTTCAACAAACAGCTCTAAATGGCTTTTGTTTTACTATTTGGCCTTTCTACAGGGCTTAGCAGAGACAGATGCTCAACCATGAATCAACAAGTTACCATGTAACCTGGGATTCCCATTATGAACTGGGTGTTTTCTGACCTATCAAGTGGTAAAGGTGAGTGTGCACAGTAGCAATCCATCACCAAATGGAAGGGGTGTATACAAGACGGGCTTGAGTTAAAGGAATAAACGGCAGAACGGCCATTTATCACACTCATGCCACACACGCTGTTCTGTTAACCTCCATCCATAGTCTCCGGAAGAATTCCCTGTTACCAGTGACTAAATTAAAAAGGGGGCACGGAGCCTGGTAACTTTCCCAGCACGACATTTTCATCATGGTGTGTCTCTAAAGGAGAGTTGTAGTGGGAAATTTCCCAGTTGGCATACTTTTTTAATTAATAAACTTTAATTTTTATAGCAGTTTGAGGTTTACAGAAAATTGCAGCAATAGTTCAGAGAGTTCTCTCATACTGCTTTTCCCCAACTCCTTGTCCCCCTCCCGTATTTTGCCCTACCATTAACATCTTGCATTACTGTGGTACGTTTTTTATAGTTTATAAAGCAATATTGATACATTATTTGTACCTAAAGTCTATAGTTTACACTGGGTTCACTGTATGTACTGCATACCTCTGTGGTTTTGAGAAACCATAATGTTATATGTTCATCATTATAGTATTTTACAGAATTGTTTCACTGCTTGGAAATGATTCGGCAAAATACTTCAAGCTTCACCTAACCATCCCATCACCTTGAACCCTTGGCAACCACTGATATTTTCCTATCTCTATAGTTTTGCCTTTTGGAGATATGACATAGTTGGAATCATGCAGTATGTAGGCAGTATTTTCAGACTGGCTTCTCTTATGAAATAATATGCGTCAAGAGCTGAACAGGAAAGCTATCTTCCAGCTGTTGAGGTGATAAGCCAAAATTAAAGTAACATTCAAGCTTTTAATTACTTACTACAATGTATATATCCAGGGTTAAATAGGAAAAGAACAATGGTCCATTTTGTCCCTACGGAATGGGGCCTAAAGGTCAGAGATATATATACATCAATGCTGATGGGAAAATCATCTCAATGCCAAGGGAGCTCTGAACAAAAGGCGCCTGCTGTTTTATGAGTCTGGTAAGGAGGACAGGGAGAAGGAAAAGGGCTAGGAGTGGAAAAGTACTGGAAACTGAATCAGAGAGAAGTGTCTTCAAGGCCCTCCCATAAGGTGGTCGTGACACAGGCAGCTGAGAAGGGCCTCAGATGAAGGCATCCGTAAGAGCATAGCCATGGGCTAGGGGAACAGAGATACTGAGTTCTTAATTGTAATTCTTTTCATACTGGGCACCAAATCTGGTGTGGGTAGGGCAGCTTTCCCCCCATGAGGCCTGCCGGGTAAAGACTTTGTGATGGTTTATGCAGGTCAGGACTGAAAGGCAAAGCTCGGTACTCCGGCCAGGAGCTAGACTCCTCCGTATGCCTTTAATGTCCCTCCATGTCTTCTCCTGGCTTCAAAACCCATTTCCCACTTATCACTGAGCAATATTCCGTTGTATGGATATGCGAGGGTTTTTTTTTTTTAATCTATTCACCTTTTAAAGAACATCTTGGTTGCTTTCAGTTACTAGAAATTATGGATGCAGCTGTTTTAAACATTCATGTATATGTTTTCGTGTGAACCTAAGTGTTCAACTCATTTAAATCAATACCTAATAAGAAAATTACTGAATTACAAGTTAAGACTATGTTTAGCCTCGGCGCCTGTGGCTAAAGTGGCTAAGGCGCCAGCCACATACACCTAAGGTGGCAGGTTTGGGCCCACCAAAAACAACAATGACGGCTGCAAGCAAAAAATAGCTGGGCCTTGTGGTGGGCGCCTGTGGTCCCAGCTACTTGGAAGCTGAGGCAGGAGACTCACTTGAGCCCAGGAGCTAGAGGTTGCTGTGAGCTGTGATGCCATGGCACTCCACCCAGGGGGATAGCTTGAGACTCTGTCTCAAAAAAAAAAAAAAAAAAAAAAGACCATATTTAGCAGGGTGGTGCCGGTGGCGCAGTGAGTAGGGCACTGTCCCTGTATAACATGGGTGGTGGGTTCAAACCCAACTCCAGCCAAACTGCACCAAAAAAATAGCTGGGCATTGTGGTGGGTGCCTGTAGTCCCAGCTACTCGGGAGACTGAGGCAAGAGAATTGCCTAAGCCCTAGAGCTGGAGGTTGCTGTGAGCTGTGACACTACAGAACTCTACCGAGGGTGACAAAGTGAGACTCTGTATCTAAAAAAAAAAAAAAAAAGACTATGCTTAGCTTATAAAACTGACAAACTGTCCTCCAAAATGGCTGTGTCATGTGCATTCCCACTAGCGATGACTGGGTCCTTGCAATTGTGTGACATTGTGAGTGTTTGGGATTTTAGCTATTTTAAAGGTATGCTGTGGTCTTTGTTTTAATTTACAATTCCCTAATAACATATGACATTGAGCCTTTTTCATGAGCTAATTTGCCATCTCATCTATAAATCTTTTTTTTTTTTTTTTTTTTTGAGACAAAGTCTCATTTTATCACCCTCGGTAGAGTGCCATGTCGTCAAGCATGGACTCAAGCAATTCTCTTGATTCAGCCTCCCAATAGCTGGGACTATAGGCACCTGCCACAACACCCAGCTATCTTTAGAGATGTGGTCTTCCTCTTGCTTGGGCTGGTCTCAAGCCCATGAGCTCAAGCAGTCTACCTGCCTTAGCCTCCCAGAGTGATGAGATTATAGGCATGAGCCACTGTGCCCAGCTCTTCATCTGTAAATCTATTTCAGTGAGGTGTCTGTTCAGATCTTTAGGTTATATTTTAAGATTTCTTTGTCTATTTTGGATACTATCTCCTTATCAGATAATTGTTTTACAAAGATTTTCTTTTAGTCTATCTTGTCTTAATAGTGTTTTTCCTGAGTTAAAATCCAATTCCTATTTTTTTCATGGATTGTGCTTTTGGTTTTATGTCTAAAAACATATCACAGAATACAAGGTCACCTAGATGTTCATTTATGTTATTTTCCAGAAGTTTTAGAATTATTCAGTTTGCATTTAGTTCTGTGATGCATTTTGAACTAATTTTTGTGAAAGGTACAAGGTCAGGGCCAAGATTCCTTTTCTTCGGTATGTGGATACCCAGTTATTTCAGCACCACTTTTTGAAAAGACTTCTTTCTTCACTGCACCACCTTTGCTCCTTGTCAGAGAATCAGTTGCATGCCTATTTTTAATCTCACTATTCTTCTCCACTGATCTATTTCTGTTCTTTCTCCAGTACCACACTGTTTTGACTCACGTAGCTTAGTAGTTAGTTCTTCAAGTCAAGTGGTATCAGTCTTCTGACTGTTCTTCTTCATTATTATATTGTCTATTTTAGGTCTTCACTTTGGGGATCAGTTTTTTTCATAGCCACAAAATAATTTTCTGGAATTTTGATTACAATTAATTTTCATTGATAGATGAACTTGGGAATATCAGGCATAATATTGAGCAATAGACATGACTTTGCACTTTGCTTAGAAGCTAGAGATAGAATTTACACTAAATAGTAGGCACTGGCTCATAGTTTGGCTGATGGTCAGGAATTTCGGAGAAATATAAGGGAGGACTCAGTGAAAAGATCCAAAAGAAGAACGTGGATGGGCCCTTCAATGGTCACAGATTTTGAAAATATTTGTGCCCATGCAGATTCTCATCAAAAGCTACTTCAGTAGTAGCAGATAACCAGGTGGATGGAATTACTCATTCCGTGGACACTTTTTACCTCTTTTTTCATTTACCTTGTTTATTATGAGCACAAGGATAAATATGATGGTTTTGCATGGGCTATGCAATATAGAATTTCACTCATCAAGACTGAACTAGCTTCAGATACTACCATGTGTATAATATGCAAAAGAAACCAATTCTGAGCACCTGATATGGCACCAGTTCCCAGGAAATTAGCCACTTCCTGGTCAATTGCATAGGACTACTTTCATCTAGAAATAGGCAAACTTTTGTTCTCACTAGAAAAGACACTTTGGATGTAATTTGCCTCCCCCATCCATAATGTTTCTGCTGTAATTATTTGTGAACTTACAGAATGCTGGATTTACTCTCACATTATACAGTGTTTTACATAGCATTAATCCTTTATTTTTTTTGTTTTGTTTTTGGCCAGGGCTGGGTTTGAACCCACCAACTCCAGCATATGGGACCAGCACCCTACCCTTTAGAGCTATAGGTGCCACCTGCATTAATTCTTTAAAAAAAAAAAAAAAAGCTCCTTTCACTGCACATGAAGTAAGACACTGAACTCATGATCGTAGAATTTACGAGTCTTGTATTTCCCATCATACTTAAGCTGCTTGTCCAATAAAACATCAGAATAGCCTTTTGAAAACTCATTGATAGTGCTAGGTAGGAGAAATTCCCTTAAAGGCCTGAGTAATGTCCTCTAAGGTATATTTGGTTTAAATTAGAAAGCAGGGCATGTGTGGTTTCTCCCATATCTAGGATTCATGAGTCTAATATTCATGGGTAGGAGTGGCGGTGCTCACTCACACCTTTGTGAGGCACTAGTAAAGTCTGGCCTTCCTGTCAGTGAAACTCTGGTCTGGTCTTTACTGGTGTGGAAATCCTAATTTCCAAAAAAGGGAAACTTCATCAGAGGACAAAGCAATATCTCTCCCAGGACGTGTGGCAGTGGTTTCTACAAAGTAGGCGAGAACACCACCTGACCACTTTGTGCTCTTCATTCTAGAGGATCTGCAGGAAAAATGAGTTGCTGTATTTTCTGGGGTGACTGACCCTGACTACCAGGAGGGGGTAGGGTGTTAATAAAGATTAAAGCCAAGGAGATTTATATGCATGTGTATCTAGAATATAGGACGTTTCCTGCACTGATTTCTCCTATTCATACAACTTTATGACTGAAGTCAATGAAAAACTGCAACAACCCATTATAGGAGGAAATGCTATGGCCCAGAATCTGCATAAATGAATATTTTGTCTATAATAATCAAAGTACTTGCTAGAGGCAAAAGGAATGTAGCTTACTAAAAGAAGATAGTTGGGCAGCGCCTGTGGCTCAGTGGGTAGGGTGCTGGCCCCATATACTGAGGGTGGCAGGTTCAAACCCGGCCCCAGCCAAACTGCAACAAAAAAATAGCCAGGCATTGTGGCAGGCATCTGTAGTCCCAGCTACTCAGGAGGCTGAGGCAAGAGAATCACCTAAGCCCAGGAGTTGGAGGTTGCTGTGAGCTGTGACACCACAGTACTCTACCAAGGGCAATAAAGTGAGACTTTGTCTCTACAAAAAAAAAAACAAGAAAAAGAATATTTTAATATTAATATATTTATATATATACATTAACTAGTTTTTTACCTTCTCTCTAACTCCTCTATCATCTAATATGTTAATGATAGTTAACTCTATCTTAGCATTTAAATTATAGGCCATCAAGGAGACATGCATGGAGTTAGAAAAGGAATGAATATCACCCAAAGATTGATAAAAGGACTTTGTATCATCTTTGAGGACAATGTTGTATATTCTGGGCCATAAGAAGGATAACTGCATTATGTTTGGCAAGAACATGACTTTTCTGTCATCTTTAGTTGGAAATTAAATTAGCTATATTTAAAAGAAATGTATACAGATGCCAAATAAGCAAGGATGGATGGCCTGTGATGGATTTTTATTGGGTCATCTTAGCTAAGCTGGATTTATATTTCCCAGAATTTCTTTTCCTGCATTGTTCTGGCTCAATGTGGGCCACAGGAGACTATTTTCATGAGTCTTAGAGAGCAAAAGAGTCACAGAAGCCATAGTATTTATGATCCAAAGGTCAGGGCAATAAAAACAGAAACTACTGCAGCTCTCACACACTGTGGGAGATCTGCACTCACACTCTGTGGGGCGGGGGCAGCAGCTGGCCCACAGCTGCTCCAGTTCCCATGGGTTGCCCTTCAGCCACCCACTCCTCCATCACGTGAATGTTCAGATGCATCAAAGTTGGGGGCTCAGGGGCAGTACGAGATGGACACGTGTTCTAGTTTGCTCCTTTCTCTGGGTCTCAATTTGTCCTTGGACTCCCTTATGAAAAACCCATTTTTTTTTTCTTTCTCACTACTTTCCCTTCAAGCCTAGCACAGAGGTAGAAATTACACCTTCACATAGACAGATTGGTTAACCAATTCCTACAATGCAAATACTTGATGTTACTGTCTCTCTCTCTCTTTCCGTCTGAGATGATGTATATAAAATAGTGCTTCATTGGCATTTCAATCTACATTCCTTGAGGTTAACCACCACTGAAGTTCCTTTTTAGAACATTTAATTGAATTCCTTGTCATTTTCCTCTTTATATGAAAAAGTTCTTTTTTTTTTTTTTTTTTGAGACAGAGTCTCAAGCTGTCGCCCTAGGTAGAGTGCCATGGCTTCACAGCTCACAGCAACCTCCAACTCTTGGGCTGAAGTGATTCTCTTGCCTGAGCCTCATGAGTTGCTAGGACTACAGGCACCCACCACACACCTGGATATTTTTTGGTTGCAGTTGTCATTGTTGTTTTAGGTGGCCTGGGCCGGGTTTGAACCCGCCAGCCTTAGTGTATGTGGCCGGTGCCCTATCCACTGATTACAGGCACCACCCTGAAGAAGTTCCTTAAATATTCTAGTTTCTCATTTCATATTGCTTTATATGTTGTGTTGCAACTGCATAAATGATCACACGAGATACAGATTGAAAGTACACCCTGCAAGAGGTGAGGCTAACCATAGGTGCAGGATAGCCCATAGCACTTCCCTCAGAGTCCTTTTATTGAGAAGACACATAATGGGACAAAGATTACTAAGTAAAGACATGCAGGGCCTGTGTGCTCAGGGAAATGATCTCATAGGTGCCAAGAGAGTATGTACTCAAGGAAATGATCTTCAAGGGTGGTAAGGGAAATGATCTCCAAAATACTACATGCAAGTTTTCTCCACTAATCCTTCAAGGAACTGCCATAAAATGCTCACTGTTTAACATTAGCCTTACTACTACAGGACTGCACTTTGCTCCTCCAGGATTACCGAGGGATTTGCCTTCCAAGTCACAAAAGATTTCCAGGCTTGCCAGGAGAATATCTTGTTATCAGTAGTTCCTCAGATGAGTTATGATACCAGTGGCTGTTGTAGTAAGTATGGTGTTTAAACCTCTATAATGTTGAAAGCTCTTCTTCAGATTTTTAATTATGTTCTTGTACTCCATAATGGGAAAGCATTCTTAATCTGGATGTAGATTTTTACCTTATGGTTTATGCTTTTGACATTTCAGAGATGTTTTCTCTCCCATTTTAAGGTCATAAGGATACTAAATTTTTTTTCTTATCACCCCTCTCGTACTGCCCCCAAGCCTCCAACTTTGATGCGTCTGAACATTCACGTGATGGAGGAGTGAGTGGCTGAAGGGTAACCTGCAGGAACTGGAGCAGCTGTGGGCCAGCTGTTGCCCCCGCCCCACAGAGTGCACCTGCAGATCTCCCACAGTGTGTGAGAGCTGCAGCAGTTTCTGTTTTTATTGCCCTGACCTTTGGATCATAAGGTGATAAGATAAAGTTTTACTTCAAACTTTTACCTCCTGAGCAAGTTCTCCCTACTGTTTAGATGTCTCATATATTTCTGAGCTTTTTTGTTTTATCCGATTGGAATAGTTGTCACTTTCTCTTGTAGGAGATTGTATTTTTAATACAATTAATTTGAGATATGTTGTAACATCCGATAAATGCATCAGTTAATTTGAGATATGTTCAAACATCTGATAAATAAATAGATTTCAGTAAATTGACATTGCATTTTCAAAATTTGCTGCATTGCCAAATTCTATTTTGTCTGATATTAAAAGCACGACTCTAATTTTAGGATTCAAAATTATTAGCATGATATTTTCCATTCATATCCCTTTCAACTTTCTATGCTTTAAGTTTATCTCTTACGGTTATCTTTATCTTGACAGGTTTATTCATCTGATCATCTTTGGTAGGCTTACATCATTTACATTTAAGTAAAACTCATTCTTCCATCTTTTTAATATATTACTAATGTATTTATTTTTTCTTTCTTATTGCTTTAATTTCATAGATTGTATTTTATTCTGCTGGTATAAAATATAACTTCCATTTTTGCTTTTCTCTAATTTTGATTAAGAATAATTCCATTGGCATTTCTTCAAGCTCACTGATTCTTCTTTTACCTATGCCAGTCAATTAGTGATGTCATCACAAGACTTCTTTTGTTACAGTGTTTGTGCTTTCTGGCAGTTTTTTTGTTTTGGTCACCCTCAATAGAGAGCTGTGGCTTCACAGCTCACAGCAACTTCAAACTTTTGGCTCAAGTGATTCTCTTGCCTCAGCCTCCTTCGTAGCTGGGGCTACAGGCACCTGCCACAACACTCGGCTATTTTGTTGGTGTTGTTTGTTTGTTTAGCAGACCTAAGCCATGTTGAACCCACCCGCCTTGGAGCATTTGGCCAGCGCCCCAACCACTGAGCTATGGGGGGGTCTAGCCATCTGGCATTTTTTTTAAAGATCTTTTTCTGAGAATTTCCATTTCCCTGCTTATATTACCCATCTTTTTTTACATCCCACCCATTTTTTTCATAGAATCCTGAGCATATTAATCACAGTCGTTTCAAATTCCCAGTGTGTGCTATTATCAAAAAGACAAGGGATAATAAGCATTGGTGAGGGTGCAGAGAAGTGGGAACTACTATACACTACTATACACCCCACTACAGTGGGAGTATAAATTAGTTCAGCAATTATGGAAACAGTATGGGAGTTCCATTATGTCAAAAATTAAAACTATAATTACCATGTACTGCAGCAATTCCACTTTATGCATATATTTAAAGGAAATGTAAATCACTATCTTAAAGAGATATGTGCACGCTGGTGTTCATTACAGTGTTATTTATAATATCCAAGATATAGAAGCAACCTAAGTGCCTGTTGATGTATGAATGGATGAAGAATATATAGATTTATAGACACAAACACACAGTGGAATATTGTTCAGTCATAAGAAAAAAAAATGCTGGCTCGGCACCTGTGGCTCAAGTGGCTAAGGTGCCAGCAACATACACCTAAGGTGGCAAGTTTGAATCCAGCCCAGGCCTGCTAAACAACAATGATGGCTGCAACCAAAAAATAGCTGGGCGGGTGTTGTGGCAGGCACCTGTGGTCCCAGCTACTTGGGAGGCAGAGGCAGGAGACTCACTTGAGCCCAGGAGTTACAGGTTGCTGTGAGCTGTGATGCCACAGCACTCTACCCAGGGGGACAGCTTAAGGTCCTGTCTCAAAAAAAAAAAAAAAAGAAAGAAAAGAAAAGAAACTGCTTCTGTTAGCAACAACATGGTTGAACCTGGGGGACATTTTGCTAAGGAAATAAGCCAGGCATAGACAGACAAATACTACATGATCCCATCCATGTGTAGAATCTAAAGATGTCAAACTCATGGAAATGAGGTATGGAGAAAATGGGAAAATTTGGTCCAACAGTAGAAACCTTCACTTATGACTAAGTTATAGGAACCTAATGTACAGCCTGGTGACGCTAGTTGATAATATCATATTGTATACTTGAAATTTGCTATGAAAGTAGATCACCAAGGAAAATGAGAACTACTTCAGGTGATGGTTGTGTTAATTTGACTGTGATAACCATTTTGCAATGTATATCGAATCATCACACTAAATAACAATTTTTATTTGTCAATGTTACCTTAAATATCCAATGTGATTATTCCAACATCTCAGCCATATATGAGTGTGGTTCTGGTTCTTGCTGTGTCTCTTCAAATGGATTTTTATTATTTTAGTATGCCTTGTACTTTTTTTGTTGCAAGCCAAACATGATGCGTTGGGTAAAAAGAACTGAGGTAAACAGGCTTTTGCTATTAAGTTTTACGTTTATCTGGCTAGGGTGTGCTATTCTGCTGTGGCCTTATTGTTTCCCATGTTGTTTTTGGATTTGCCTAGAGACTTCTTAAATCTCCAAGACACAGCTTTTTCAGCTGTATTCCCCTGTTTTACACAGAAGTCCTGTTGTTGTGATGGTTAAGTATGGAAAGGGAGAGGAAGCATTCTACAGTCCGGTAGTTGGGGTTCAGCCTTTTTTTTTTTTTTTTTTCTTGAGACAGAGCCTCAAACTATCCCCCTGGGTAGAGTGCTGTGACATCACAGCTCACAGTAACCTCCAACTCCTGGGACCAAGCGAATCTCCTGCCTCAGCCTCCCAAGTAGTTGGGACCACAGGCACCCGCCACAACACCCAGCTCTTTTTTGGTTGCAGCCGTCGTTGTTTTGGAGGGCTGGGGCTGGATTTGAACCTACCACCTTAGGTGTATGTGGCTGGCGCCTTAGCTGCCTGAGCCACAGGTGCTGAGCCAGGGTTCAGCCTTTTAATGAGCCTGCATCCTGGATTGTGGCAATCAGAGGTGCTTTTGAGTAGTGTTTTTTGCTTGTTTGTTGTTTTTTTTTTTTCTAAGAGACACAGGAAATCTAGAGATGGCTGAGGTTAGTTATTTCCCCTTCCCTAAATCAGTGAGGATTTATTAAACCTGGTGGGTTAGACTCTGGTAAAATAGTTTCTCTCTAGAATAGGCCTTCATAAAAGGAACAGAGTACAGTACTCTGAGTATATTTAAAAATGGTTATCTTTCTCCTTCCCCTGCTGGAAGCTCAAAGAAATTTTTTTTTTCCTGTTTTCACCATGAACACTTGATAGGACTCCTAGAGATAAATGTCACAAAAGGGGGAAGGCTCCCAGAGACTGGGCCTCGCCTCACATTTTGAGCTCTTAGGACTTGCCTTCACTGAGCTTCTCACCTGAGCACGGGTGCCTGTAGTTTTCTATAGTGGGCTTTGGCTCCCGTATATTGAAATCTCTGTATTCACCTGTTTCTTCAATTGTTGGGGCAGTAGTTTCCTGTACAACCTTGATTCTCTGATGTATTTAAAAAGAGTTGTGGCTCAGCGCCTGTGGTTCAAGCAGCTAAGGCGCCAGCCACATACACCTAAGGTGGCAGGTTCGAATCCCCAGCCCGGGCCCGCCAAACAACAATGATGGCTGCAACCAAAAAATGTCTGGGCGTTGTGGCGGGCGCCTGTGGTCCCAGCTACTTCGGAGGCTGAGGCAGGAGACTCGCTTGAGCCCAGGAATTGGAGGTTGCTATGAGCTGTGATGCCATGGCACTCTACCCAGCTGGGATAGCTTGAGGCTCTGTCTCCAAAAAAATAAAAATAAAAATAAAATAAAATAAAATAAAATAAGAGTTGCTGTAAGCATTTCACATTGTATATCAAATCAGTACACTGAACCCCATAAATGCATCAGTGTACACAGTTATGATTTAATAAAAGCAAAAAAAATAATAAAAAGAGTTGATTTTTAACGTTAGCTTTTTTGTGGTGGTTGTTGTTGCTGCTGTGTGCACTAGAGAAATGACGTTCACACCTCTTACATGCCAAATCAGAAACCTAAAATAATTCCTATAATTTTTTCTTCTTTTTCAATTGCTTAAGCTTACTGTGGGGTTAATTTTACAGGTAAGTGTGGCTAGGCCATGGAGCCTAGTCATTTGGTCAAACACCAGTCTAAATGTTGCTAGGAAGGTATTTTTTTTAGATGTGATTAACATTTAAATTTCAGACTTTCAATAAAGCACATTACCCTCTATGATCTGAATGGGTCTCATCAAATCAATCAAAGGTCTTCAGAGAAAAGACTAAGATCTCTGGGCAAGAAGGAACTCTGCCTCCAGACCACCCTCAGACGGACACTACAACAGTCCTCCAGCCTGCTGGCCTGTCCAACAGATTTTGGACTTGCCAGCCCCTAAAACCTTAATGAATTCCTTAAAATCTCTCTCTCTTTCTCCCACCATTCATACACACCCACACATGCACACACACAAGTTCTGTTTCTCAGAGAACATACTACTATTTATTGATAACCTATGTATCAATATCTATTTATTTCCCTATTCTCTCCAAAAGACAAATACTCAAGCATGCAATCATGCTGTATCTCTCTTTGCCCTCTCCGGTCTGATGTCTTTATACCCACACAGACCTAATAACCACCTCCCAGCAGTGACTGAGAATCAACATTATTTCAACTCAGGTGGTTTCTCTCTCTCTCTCTTTTTTAACTAGTTTATTAGAGCAATTTATATACAACATTTTAAAAAATCTTTAGTGTTTCCTGAGCTGAGATTTGGAAAAGGAGGCTGTAGATTTTTTAATTCATCATCTAATCACAAATAATATTTCCTTTCCCGATGTAGATATCTGTGATGTTTAAAAGTTCATATCATAAATATTTTAAAGATTTTTGGTCTCATTTCACTCAGATGTGTGAATAACAATGCTGCTTATCAACAATCAAGTCAATGAGATTACTAAGGAAGCAATAGCTAAAATAATTCTATATAAGTGCAAAATACAGGTCAAATTCTATTAAAATTATATAAGACTCCCAAATGTGTTGCACTTGTCTTAAATTTTGGAAAAAGTATACAGATAATGTTAAGTATAAAGTGAAGCAAAATGGCAAGGTCTCATATTATTTCAAAGGTTTAAGATATGACTCGTACAAATATAGAGTAACTCAAGTCACAGGTTGCTGAATTTGTGAATAGAAAAATCAATAGTGTGGTCAAAAAGTATTTGAGGAAAGGAAATTTATATAATCAGTTGAGAAAAGTATACTGAAACTATTTTGTTAAGTTAAACTGCAACAAGGCTTGCATAAAACCATATCCTTTGGGCTCGGCACCTGTGCCTCAAGCGGCTGGGGCTCCAGCCATATACACCTGAGCTGGTGGGTTCAAATTCAGCCTGGGTCTGCCAAACAACAATGATGGCTGCAACCAAAAAATAGCCAGGCGTTGTGGTGGGCACCTGTGGTCCCAGCTACTTGAGAGGCAGAGGCAAGAGGATCACTTGAGCCCAGGAGTTGGGGGTTGCTGTGAGCTGTGATGCCATGGCACTCTACCCAGGGTGACAGCTTGAGGCTCTGTCTCAAAAAAAAAAGAAAAGAAAAGAAAAAAATCATATCCTTTGGAATTACCTTCTTTTATAGAATAAAAATCATTTGTATCCCTTTTTAAAAGAAATACATATTTAACAAGGAACTTCTCAGTATCTGGACCCTAACAAGAGGGACATGCCTCTAGGTAATTAAATAATTCTTAGAAGGGCCTGTTAGACAATGTCCCAGTATTAAAATGAAATGAAAGGGGGCCAAGTGCAGTGGCTCTTGCCTGTCATCTTAGCACTCTGGGAGGCCAAGGTAGGAGGATCACTTGAGCTTGGGAGTTCAAGACCAGCCTCAGTAAGAACGAGACCCTGTCTCTACTAAAAACAGGAAAATTAGCTGGGCATGGTGGGGGGCGCCTATCGTCCCAGCTTCTTGGGAGGCTGAGGCAGGAGGATCACTTAAACCCAGGAGTTTGAGGTTGCTATGAGCCTATGATGATGCCATAGCACTCTAGCCTGAGTGACAGAGTGAGATTTTGTCTAGAAAAAAAAAAAATCAAACTTTTATTTTGTTTCCAAATTTTGGATTATTTTTTTCAACAGTGTAACATTCTTTCAGAGTCTTGCGAGTCAACCGCATTCCACTTCTTTGGCATTTTTTATTTTTTAAGTGATTAATTCAAGGTCGGACAGTAAAAACTTAAAGTAAACAAGCAAATGAGGCTACTAGTTGGTGGGGGTTTAGAACAGAGGGGTTTTTCTAAACCTTGTTCTCTGATCTTACTAAGTAACACTTGTGTATAAAAATATTTCTTTTCATTCTCTGTCTCCAGTTCTCTTGTTTTTCTTGAAATTCAGGTTCTGTATAATTTTTGCACTCTTAATTTTTTATTTTTCTCATATTTAGCTAATTTACCTTCTCAAGAAATTATCTTACGAAAAATATGTTCCGTCTTATTTTTTCCCTCAGATTGCCTCTTTAAAGTAAAAAGCATGAAAATTTTATTTGCATCTTTAAGATTTATTTTTATGATTTTACAGAACATAAATGCAGTGCTTTTTTGACTCCATCTTTATTCAATGAGAAATTGTACGCCCTTATGCAATTTTAAAGAAATGGTGATGATAATGATGGTGACGACTTCTCTCGGGAGAGCACCAGGAGTTTGCCAAGCTTTTACATTCCTTGTCTCATTTCATTCCACTCAGTCCTCCCAACAATACTGATAAGTGAACTAGGTAGCTAGATGATCTTTTTATAAGATTGTAACACTGAGGCTTACATCACGATTTCATTATTTTCCTAATAGACTCTAGATCCACTAATTCCACACATATTTCTCTGAATCCAAATTCTATTATTTTTCCCATATGTCCCACTGTGTGAAAGAAAGTAAACTGCAGAAGTGCTACACGCATGTGCAGAGTCATCAGTACTCACTTTGTGGTCTCTGTCCCTTAGTCCACCTGTACACTGCCTTGCATTGTCCCTAATCCCCAAGATAGGAAAGATGTGTTTGTATGAGGGTAAATGCCTAGCTTCCCTGCTAATTGTCTAATCAAGCAAACCTGACTTTTAAGTTTTTGAAACTATTGGGTGGTGCCCGTAGCCCAGTTGGCAGGGTGCAGGCCACATACACCAAGAATGGTGGGTTAGAACCCGGCCAGCTAAAGCAACAATGACAACTTCAGCAACAACAACAAAAAATAGCCGGGCATTGTGGCAGGTGCCTGCAGTCCCAGCTACTTGGGAGGCTAAGGCAAGAGAAGCACTTAAGCCCAAGAGTTTGAGGTTGCTGTGAGCTGTGACGCCACAGCACCCCACCCAGGGTGACAGCTTGAGACTCTGTCTCAAAATATATATGTATGTATTTTTTTGAAACTATTACTAAAAATGCAAGCCCTGGTGTCCAGCCCAAATTTATATTTGAGAAGTCTAATGTCCTCAGCAGATGAGTCAGCAGACTGCTCTCTAGAAAAACCCTTCTATAAAAGGTTCTTTCCACCAAACAGAATGCCCCTGTTTATAAGATTTGTGCTGGGTTACATAATTTCTGAGTAATTTAATGAACTATATAAAGAAGAAATACAAGTGAGGTTTGACTATAAAAACAAACAAACAAATGAAGAAGCAAAGCCATTCTGAATTGCAATCAGCATGGTAATCATTGCCGTCTTCCACTGTGTGAATAATTTTGACTCTGACCTCACTCGTTCTCCAAGCGCTGTGTTCTATAGCCCATCTTTAGCTTGGCATTTACTGCTGGGATTACCACAGGCAACCACAGGCAACCAGCTGTTGTCCCTACCACAGGGGACCAGGCCGGGACTCAGATGAAAACAATCAAAGACTAAAATCCTGCCATTTAAGAATAAGTAAGAAGCAGAGAATTAAGATGACTTCAAAGAGTTGCTGTGAATCGATAACATGGACAGTTTTGAATGAATAATTGGTTGCTTGTGGTCCTTTTCTCAGTACTGTATTTAAATGGCAGTTATGAACAGCTTAGACATTTGTTTTTATAAAAGCTAGCAAGGGTTGAGTTTATAGGTATTAGAAAATTTATTATCTTCTAGAAAAAAATTAAATTCCTGATTTTTCAGATTTTCAAGCATGATGTGAACACAATCCAGTTATAGGAAAGTCCCTAATGATATTATAATTAGTCCCTTATTATGCTCTGCTTGACCCACATTTGGGTTTTACTCATCTTCTCTTAACCTCAGTAGTTCTTGAAGTTTTATTGTGACATTGACGACTTTGAGCCTATGATGAAAATGCTTCCTTAACCTTGGGAGCAAAGGGATAAACACATAAAATTATATGATCAATTTATGAGTCCCTAGAATCCCATCCTTTGGGTCCAGCTGATGAACTTTTACTGCACCTGTGGTATTTGTTATCCTGTGCCTGTTAAACTCCAATCCAGCGTTCTAGACTTGAGCTGACTGGGCCCCCTCTGAGTGGTCTTCTCCATTTCTACCCCTCTGTGCAAGGTGGTATTTCTTACTTCCCTCCTTTAGGATTATGCCTCTATTATAACCACTTATTCATTTTCCTTATCTTCCTTCCTTCAACATTTATGAACTAAACACCATAAAATTAAAATGAATAAAACAATTTTTGTGATAGCTGTTGCAGTACATTGAGCTCCATAGAGACAGCGCCGGGGCAAGTGAGAGCCGGATGGGCACTGGGCAACTCTGTGCCTCGCTGAGGAAAAATAACTAAACATGGGCAAAGGAGATCCTAAGAAGCCGAGAGGCAAAATGTCATCATCTGCACTCTTTGTGCAAACTTGTTCGGAGGAGCATGAGAAGAAGCACCCAGATGCTTCAGTCAACTTCTCAGAGTTTTCTAAGGAGTGCTCAGAGAGGTGGAAGACCATGTCTGCTAAAGAGAAAGGACCATTTGAAGATATGGCAAAGGTGGACAAGGCTGGTTATGAAAGAGAAATGAAAACCTGTATCCCTCCTAAACGGGAAACAAAAAAGAAGTTCAAGGATCCCAATGCACCAAAGAGGCCTCCTTCGGCCTTTTTCTTGTTCTGTTCTGAGTATCGCCCCAAAATCAAAGGAGAACATCCCGCCTATCCATTGGTGATGTTGCAAAGAAGCTGGGAGAGATGTGGAGTAACACTGCTGCGGGTGACAAGCAGCCTGATGAAAAGAAGGCTGCAAAGCTGAAGGGTATTGCTGCATACCGAGCTAAAGGAAAGCCTGATGCAGCGAAAAAGGGAGTCGTCAAGGCTGAAAAAAGCAAGAAAAAGAAGGAAGAGGAGGAAGATGAAGAGGAAGAGGGGAGGAGGAAGATGAGGATGAAAAAGAAAATGATGATGATGATGAATAAGTTGGTTCTAGCACAGTATTTTTTTTCTTGTCTATAAAGCATTTAACCCCCCTGAACACAACTCACTCCTTTTAAAGAAAAAAATTGAAATGTAAGGCTGCGTAAGATTTGTGTTTAAACT